>JARVKF010000396.1:0-222147 GCA_039778275.1 Seiridium unicorne
ACCAAGCACCAACCGCCCACCACCCCCCCACCCGTCGACCTCCTTGAGTTACCCGCTCACAAACCCCCTATGGACCCCCCCCCCCCCCCCCCCCCCCCCTTGTCGCGGAAATTCCATGAAAACGTTACCGATTTTGGGCATAGGCCCTTATCCCAGCAGGATGACTGGATGGCTCGCTTCGGCTATACCACCTCCAGCAATGCAGTGCCTACTCATTGGCCACGATACCGATAAGCTTACGAATGATCAAGATGGGATCCGCGCCTGCGACGGCTGTGGAACGCGCCTCCCAAGGCCGTGATGGTGTTGCGCACGGCCCGAGACAACCCTGTTTGACAGAAGTTTAGTTATGGAGTGCTCCAACCATCTCGCGCGTTATGGTTTAACGTGCAGGGCAACCAGATTTCTAGATGGTTGCGTAGTGTAGCATCTTCCGACGAGCTGATGAAGACAATAAGATAGTCACCCAAAGCATCTTAGATGGTCATTCTACGAGGACCGTAAGAAGAACAACGTCGTGGAGCATACCGCGAAGTAAGCGGGGTTTTCGTTCTAGTAGTTTCACACTGCTTCATTGTAGGAAACTTGTCGAATTAGTTGCAGCATCAATGAAAGGCTTGTGCAAGTCCAGTGTCCGGGGTCTCATGTTGCTGTAGAATCGAGCGGGCTTTCCGCCATCCTGGAGCCGCCGCGTCAAAGCGTGCAGAAACAGGACGCAATACACAGACTTTTCGGCTCCTCCCACTTGAAAATCATCGGTCAACTAACCAGGCCCACTGGAGGGAAGGAATGAGGCTTGCAGGCTTCGACTCTGGAAAATCGGACGATTGGATTGCTTGACGCACTCGGGATGGCTGGCGGCTCCCGCGGCGGGCTCCAAGAGGTTAGACTGCGCTTTATTGGTGGAAACATGTACATAATATGGATCAAAACGTCTAGGCCGATGTCAACCTCTACCATAGTAGATCGACAGCTAGGATCTAGTGCTAATGGATCTATTCCCAGTCAACCGCACGCCAGCTCGGGCGCACACCCGAAGAGCATGTAGCCCCACTCTCTCTGCCCACACTGGGCAACTCGCGGCCGAACGTAGTATCAAAGGTCCGGGAGGCCCATGAGCACCTTAACTCGCGTGGCACCCTGACCTGAATGAAACCTTGTCATCTCGACTCAAGGGGCCGGGGAATGCTTCCAAAGTCTCGAAAGCCCGCGGTCTATCTGGATTGGTGTGTCGAAACGATCGAGGATGGGGTGTAATCGACTTCTGTCGGCCGGGGGTTCTCAGTGACAAGCCAAGTTACCAGTCCCAACGCGCTGCTGCTTTCCTTACATTAGCCAGTCGAAATGGCATTGCATCAAATTCAATCCGTCTCTTCCCACCAACAACATCACTTCGAAGCAATAACCAGCCCATCGCCCAGCAACCCAGGATTTCAGTAACTTCTGTCGTACCTCATTGCAACCTAGAGCACGCAGTGAGGCCCACGACCATGTAGAATAGTCCACATAGGACCGGCAACCCACAACCCGCAACCCGCAACTCGGCCTCCACCTTACATGTAGGGCAATTAGTTGGGCTGGACCATTAATCACAAACGCCCGACGCATCCAAGAAGGCCACGAAGGAATCCATTTCAACTTAAACAAATGGAATCGTGAGAAGAAAACACACGAGATTGCACATCATCAAGTCTATTCCCAGCCCCGTGCCAGAGACTAGTAGGGACCTAGTCCCTTGATTTCCTGGCCCCCATCGCCTGTCTCACTTTTCCGTGGTACAAACCGATAAACTATACGAGGTGCCGCTGTGCGCACCAACTAGTGGCCGAGTAGGATATCACTAACATCTCCGGGAGCCGCTCTCAGACTCCAAAAGCACGGTAGATCACTGCATGGCGCAGTAGTCTTATTGGTTTCTGGAGTTTCCAAGTTATTTCAACTCCAGCGCGTCTCATTGCCGTCACATCGTGCCACCCGCCCGAGGCTTTCTCTCCCACCTTCTGCACCCTCACCCGGCCACCTTGTTGCCTCTCGATTGGGTCATACCGAAATCAACAGCATGCGGCTCCAGAATGCGTTCTGGCTGTTGCTGACATCTCTGGCCGCCATATGTCAAGCAGATCTACTGCAATATGCTACTCAGATCCCCAAGTGCGGCGTGCGTTCTCGCTCTGCTTCTGACGCGTCTACTTGGCGTGTTTACTGACTATAACCTAGCTAACCTGCATTCTTGGAGAGTTACCAAACTCAGTCTGCAAAGTTGTCACGAATTCGACTTGCATTTGCACGAATACAGACCTCTACAACTCAGTCCAAGCCTGCGTACTATCATCGTGCGCTGTTGAAGAGGCATTAGGTATTTCTTTAGCGCCATGATCGGACTCTCGGAACATGCTAACATTCCATTTGAGAAATCTCAAGAATACAGGACGTGGCATGCGATCGACCGTATCGGTCTCGGAGGATAGATCTATGGGCTTTCATCGCCGTCGAAGGCTTTACGCTAGTATGTATCATAATGCATATTATCGCAAGAAAGGCCAGCTTGCGCGAATACGGCATTGACGACTACATGATGTGTATAGTGCTAGTAAGTTCATGGTTGATTCTGTTCACCTTGAGCTCCCACTCAATTCAATAGGCACTTTACATACCATTCACAGTACTTGGACAATACGGTAAGTCAATATGGGCTACGTGGTTGCTTGTTGGTGAAACTAATAGTACTCAGCCCGACTGACAGCATTCGGTGTGGATATTTGGACAGAAAACACGGGCACAATCACTACTGCACTCAAGGTAATTTACCACAACACCGTGTATTGCCGAACAACAGAGACTAAGCTTCGCAGCTATTTTTTATCGATGAAAGCTTCTATTTAGCACTCTTGGCTTTATGCAAGATTGTTATGCTCTGCTTCTTTCTCAGGATCTTTCCAAATAAGGGGTTCCGCGCTGTGGTATACACAGTCATCGGTTTTGTGGCCTCAACGGCTGCTGTTTTGATCTTCCTGCAGATATTTCAATGTTTACCAATATATTACAATTGGGAAGGCTGGAAGGGAACTTTCGGAAGCCACAAGTGTCTCAACGTCAACACCCTTACCTATACAGCGGCTTCGATCTCGATTCTCCAAGATGTGTTACTCCTCGCACTCCCTCTGCCGCTGCTACTCACGTTACACACGAGCTGGCGCAAGAAGATGAACATTGTCGTTATGTTCAGTCTCGGGGCCTTCGTCTTAATCACGAGTTGTATTCGTTTAAGATATATCGTCATGTTCGCCCGCACTGTCAATCCGACCTGGGACTATACGGATACGCTCATATGGACGGCATTGGAGGTCAATGTTTCCATCATCGTCATCTGTCTTCCAGCGATACGGGTATTCCTCGCACAGTCCTTGCCCAAGATATTCGGCACGACACTGGGCTCGGGATCGGGTTCGCAACCAATATCTGGAACTCGAGGTACAAACACAAGGTTGGCGTCGAAACAGATTGGATCGAAATTGTCCAGCGTCTTTTCTTCGACGAGGAGAATGGATGATGATGCAGAGAGCCAATTGGAACTAGGCGATAGAAGTCATGGAAGAACGGAGACAGAGATAGCTGTGGACTACGGCCAAACCGATAATCGATCCAACGATTCTGCCTCCAGTCAGAACGGAATACATGTACGAAAAACGACCGAGTGGAGAGAAGAAGGCAGAAGAGAAGAGTCATTTCAGATATAGTCATACTCTTGCTTCAGAGTACTGTCCGAAATAGCGGAAGCGCAGTACGGAGTCAGGCGCCCGCGGTCACTTGCGAGCAACTATTCTACAGCAACGTTTAGCTCGTCGCACCGGTTGGTTTAATAATCATGGAAAGAGATACCAACGATGTACGAGTAACCAAGAGTCACAGCCGGCTTCAGATATGAGGATTTTGGTTTGGCCCACGCGTAATGCAGGATAGGGAGTGCAAGGTTTGACCGACGTGGACTGGACATGCTTGCACGCGGAAAGAGCGAAGATAAATTAACTGCATGAAGGTTCCAATCAATGCTTTCTGCCACGCGATCTCGCGTTTTGGCGTTCATTGAATATATGATTGATTACAAGGGTAATACGCCAATCGCTACGCTGCGGGTACCGCTACTGCCGCAAGGGGTAAGTAACCACGTTCGGCTGAGCGGCGGAGCTTAATTGTAGCAATACTCTCAACTCCGCTAAACGTACTCGAATTGATTACCTAGGTACAGTATGGAAAGAAGTTTGCTATTTCCTTGGCCCTCTGTCCAGATCTCGAAAGTTGGATGAGAATTAGATGGCCTGGTACGTGCTCTATTGTTGAGCATGTCTCACTCAAATGCAGGATTACGACCAAACTAGGCCAAGGGCTGAAACCAATTCGTATTGCTCCCAGAAAAAGAAGTAAACCGGCCCAGTTTCGAAGAGAGAAAAAAACCAACAATCAAACTTTGATTATGCTGCAAGCCACCAGCCGTGACCAAACGCAGCTCAGCACTACAAGGGCATGCATACATGTTGTATGGCGCTTTCCAAATTGGCCGACGCGCAGCTGTGTCCAATTGGAGGTGCTGTACCTCTAAGCAGCGAGCTGCGTCTTCAAGGGGGGCAAACACTTTCCTGACGCCCCTGGAAACGTTAGAACGAATACAGCTCAACACAAAGAAGTCACAATATCCAGTCAAGCCATGCCTTTGAGCCTTCCAATGAGCCGTAGCTGAGACTTGCCTACATGCTTTACTTTGAATCATAGCCAAGTTGTACGGCCGAAGATGTTTGTTTCGTCTCTTCAGTCGAAACTAATTGCGGCCTAGCTCCGCAACCCATATGTTTCCTACATTGTATCTTTCACCCATCCGAGGATCTCCGCCGTTCCTTTTCTTGCTTGGACACGAATAAGGGTTCGAGACCTCTGACACCACAGTGCGGCTCGTTTGTCTGTGCAAGTTTCCGGCAATGAATCGTACATTTGCTATGTAAGTTCGGAAGTTTAGGAAGCGCCGGGGCCCAAGAGCAGATCGATTAGGTATCGTGGAGACAGGCCAGGGTGCTGAATTGGCCCCATCTTCTCTGGATGAGGGATCCTGGCAACCGAGAATGCCAGTGCAAGTCGGTAGTCTAGTGGGTGAAAGAAACAGAGTCCACGCTCAACACTTCGGTTGGCTCAGCCGGATGGTACCTGGGTGCTTGGTTAGAGTATCGAGTCTAACCAGATTAGCCACTCGACTAGTGCACAAACGCTTAGTACTACGTAGAAGGCCCCTGTCAGATATCCCAGCGGGCACAATTTCAGTGGGCCCGAGGCAGGGACGCCGCACAGCTCTAACTAGCAACTTCCCCATCTGATGCGATCCCGAGAGTCCGGTCGTCGCGCTTTGAGAAACGAGATTAGAGTTACAACAGCGGTCATCAACCAGTTACCCGAGTTCAGCCCAGGATATATGCCCGTCGAGATACGTCCAATCTCCAGCTTAGGCCAATTAGCGGACTTTCGCAATCTGATTCAACGCAAGGGGCATTCCTGATCATTGCTCCCCCACAATGGCCGACTCCGACACCGCCGCCAAAGAAGCCGCCATCAAGACGCGCGTGGTCACGCACATGAACAAAGATCATGCCGGCGAGCTGGAGCTTTACCTGCGGGCCTTCAACGGGCTCCCGGCCTCGGCAGCCGCCGGTGCTCAGGTCACGGACATGTCCCTCGGTGCCTTGACCATCAAGTCCGTGTCTGGCCTCCACACTGTCGTCCTCGAGCCCCCGTTGCCCAACTATGGTGCCTCGAGGGCCAAGCTGGTCGAGATGGCGCAGAATGCCCTGACCCGGCTCGGTCTGAGTGATATCAAGATCGACCAATACGCCCCGCCTGCGGGTTCCGACCTGGTAGTCTTCTTCGGTGTCACTCTGTACATGGTCTGCGCCGCGACGCTGAGTTTCGTGAAGCCGGGGACGGCAATCTGGGGATTGCTGGATAATTTCTTCCCGATCGGCGCCGATGGCTACCGGTGGCTCGTCAAGACCATCTTCGTCCCGTTTGTCCTCATCCATGCGACAGAGTCTTGGTGGATGGCGCGCACCAGACTTGCGAAGCATCGAGTCCCGCGGGGCAGCAAGCTCTGGTGGCTTTGGACAATCTCTCCGACTTTTGAGGGTTTCGTGGCGTTTAAGCGGTTCGATGGATTGGTTGATGCGGAAAGGAAGAAGAAGGATGCTGCGAAGCATTGATGCTCGAAGGATACTGCCCGAGGCATGGAGTTGAGTTGATAGAGACAACACTAGTCGCAGCCCGGAACTGCTTAGAATGCCGGGTCAGTGTTCCTGGTAATGTAGTTATCACATTCATAGTTGTGGATGTGAAGCAGATAGGCTCTCATGTCCCGCTACTGTCAAACATATAGAAAAAATGCCCCTGTGGCCAATATATTGGTGTGCATGTAGTTCACCATACGCTCTCCTTTCTAGAACTGTGAGATACATAGCCCTAAACCACTTGACGTGAATAAGGTTGGGATAACTGTCGAGTTCACACCGAGTGTATGCAGACCTAGTCGCAGTGCCTGATTTTCTCGTCCCCTACACTAATTTAACATCCCAACAAATATAATTTGGTGGTGTTTTAAATCGAGCAGATGAATACACAGCGCCCTTCTTGGAGGGTGGTTCACCCGTGTAGTGCTTAGATCGCCAGTCCACACCGATGCGGTCTTTGCCGCAGGGGCCACACATCCGAATTTTCACGCCTAGGGGTGTATCTCAGGCCTGTATCGCTGACACGATGTGGTACTGAACCTGTCTTATTCTCCGCAATGACTGGTTGTGTTCTGACTCGCATCATATGGTACTTCAGACTACACGATAGCATTCATCTCAGATCACAGCGACCATAGCATTGATGTTCAGCCCGTTCGCGTGCCCGTCAGAGTCAAGTTAACTCCTTCTACATTTAAGAGCTATTACATAATCTTGATTCGTGAAACGGAACGAAGAGCAAGCCTTCCCAAAGTCTAAAGTGAAAGGGAAACGCGGCGATTACCGTAGACTTTGGCGTCGGGTCCGCTGTTGCGCTCTTCAGGCGGATCCACTACCGCAGATTTATCCCAGAGTACTGATTGCAACGGTGAAAAGGTTTTGTGAAACTGAGAACACGGGTTTGAGGGAGTTTCTAGCGAGTTGTGCAATGTTCCAAAGAAGATTGTGGCGCCGTCTGATCCATGCTGTACGTAATTCTTCTCAAACAGTTGCTACCTGTTCCCGAACGAAACTTTACTTTTTATGGATCCATGCTTTACAGAAACCTTCTCAAACAGTTGCTACCTGTGTTCCTGAGCAAAATTATGCTTTTTGTAGATCCGTCTGACAACCTTCCCAGATCTATCGGGCGGGTCCACTGGTACGTGACCCACTTCTATAGGGCTGACTCTCTCTGCTTGAGAGTCGCCAAAAGCCATAGCGAATTTTCCCAATCCTGTGAAGGGCGTAATTGATTTGGACTCATCACGACCAAAGTAGAAAAACCAGAAAAACCACCCTTAGATGTTTCCCATGTTGCGGGCCAAGATATAGCAGGTCACCCGCCTCCTCGAGGAGAGAGGCTGTGCAACGTATCTGTGCCATTGAACCCAAGATCCGCTCGCAATAAATTATGATAAAGGAAGACACTTCAGACTCCACTCTCGAGTCACTGATTCCTAAAAGGGATAACATGATATAAATTATACTTCTCGCTCGGGCTGGTTCATGCCACGATGTTTTCTCGAAACGTCTTCCAACTCGAATCTATGTACTCAGAGCCCGGCTGAATCTTCAGCATGCATCGTAAAAGCCCTTATTAGTCTACTCATAGGTCAGGTGCCGGGCAGAAAGGTTGCCATAAAAGTCGGCCACTGCCTTTAAGCCCACCAAAACATACCAACTTTATTTATATATTTACCACAACGCAATAGTTATTTAAGACTTAAACTTATCATATTATATAAATATGACTGAAACATATATAAGTTTTAATTTTTTCAAAATATCTTTTCGTAAAGTTATACGTGTTTAAAGTAGGAGGATCAAACCCCCCGCGAAAAACGCATTAGAATACAACCTAGGGTGGCCGAACTTTTATGGCAACCTTTCTGCCGGGTCCGTACCCGGTTAGGAAAACTCTGGAACGTCGATTTCACTGCTTAACTAAACCCTGAACTAGCCCTGACACGAGCAAAAGAGAGCCTGATTGCGGTTAAATGAGGGAGAAAAAAAGAGTCACGATGCATGGCTACTGAATTTTCTTGGAGTTTAAATTATGGGAGCATCGTTCTGATCCGCAGGAACGAAGCTGGGCCTGAAAAAAAAGATATATATAGACGGCCTTCCTCCCACAAGTTGTCAAATTCTTTCACTTCTTCTTCAGGCGCAAATCACACTTTGGAGACATCAAGTACTGAGCAGCAACGCTTGTACAGCCCTGATAAGTATACTGAGTATTATTCTGTCTCCTTAATCATTTGCTCTGTTCAATTAGATTGAACAATCACATCTCATCTCATCCCATCCCATCCCATTCATCCAATCCCACCCATTCCATCCCATCCCATCCATCCTATCCATCCCATCCATCCCATTCCGTTTGAGTCCAGTCGACCAAAGGATGTCTTACCAGTACAACCCCCTTGGCCATCAGGCCGCACAAGGTTCATACCATCTCCAGTGGGATGAGGCTGAGCTTACACCAACACAAGTTGGCGACCTCTCTAGCTACCAAGATCCTATGCTCCCCAGCTCTAACTCTCAGTTCCATCCATCCCTGGCGAGCTGTTTACTGGAGGATCATTTCGCGGCATACAACGGCGTGGGGGACAACGGTCTGGGGGACAACGGCTTGGGGGACAACGTCTTGGGGGACAACGTCTTGGGGGACAACGGCCCAGTGGGCAACGGTCTAGTGGACAACTCCCTGGCGTACAACGGCCTAGTGGAAACCCTCCCGGCGAACGACAACTTCCAGGCGAACGACACCCCCCCGGTGAACGACAACATCAACCTCTTCCAAGGTGATGACCTCTTCCGGATCCTCAACAACCACCCGGGGGACTACAACTTCCAGGCGGAGGACGCTAACAATGTTGGTAACCAGGCGCCCCAAGCTGGGAGGCCCAAAGCCACCAAGCCTCCCAGGGCCAAGCAACGACGGAGTGTAGCAGCCCGGGCCAACTCTACCCAAGCCGCCGCCGACGACGACAATGGGAACGCGGCACCTGGCCAACCGACAAGGCGATCCGGAAAATGCAAGCCCATGTCCTGCGAAGAATGCCGGCGCATCAAGGGCAAATGCGTCAGGACCAACGAAGACGGCCCGTGTGATAGGTGCGTTGCCAAGGGTTTGGGCTGCCACAGGACCCGCTTGGACAAGCGGACGAACGATACGACGCGGAAAGGACTCTCAGATCTGATCGAGATGGAGTTCATTCCGAGGTTCCATGCAGCCTTATCGCTTGGCGACGTCTTCCTGCCGACCTTCACCAACCTCGACATCCGGACACGGGCATACGACCTGTTCATCAACTACGGACTAGCTCCCGAGGTAGTGGTGAAGTGCCTGGAAAACGCCTTTGGGGAGGAGTACTCCCAAGCTCTACCACCCCTCGAGTACACGGACAACGTGAGGGAGGAGATACAAAAGGCCAGGGTTGCCGCGGCAGATACGGAAATGAAGCTCAGTGATGTGCGCAGGGCGAAGACTGACTTCAAGAAGTGGTCAGACGAGGTGATAGCCAACGGGAGGCTCATCGCCGCACATAATGCGGCAAGCTTCGCACCACCGGGGCCATGAGCAAGCGGCACAGACGGAAATGCCTGGAGAGGTGGAATGGCGTCTGTTGGAGACCTTAGGCTGATGGTAAGGGCAAAGGAATTCAGGTTTTTAGAGAGGCTAGCACTAGTGATCGAACCATCCCATCAGATCACACCGTTAATTAATGTAATTGCTTGCAACTCAATCATTGATCTTGGCATTTGTGAAATGAAGTAATTGCAGTGCTTTATCATTTGACAACCAACGGCTAAGCATTCCATTAGTTTTCTTGCCAAAACGAGTGTTCCTGTAGCCATGATAAAATAGTCTATGTGCCCCTTGGCAACATATACGGCCGCCATACTCTCAAATGATACATGATACACGAGGTAGCATCTGCTCGCCGCGATCTTGATACAATCAGTACCTCGTTGCGTAAGGCCAACCTTAGGTAGCTACGCACCCATCCTCTTTACCAGTATCCCGGGAGCGTTGTTAAGAACACGCAAGGGCTGTCTGAGTATGATCTCGAGAAACTAGATTTTGTTGGAAATGCACACAGAGAAAATGGCTGCTAGCTCGGGAAAAGCTTCCTCAAACCACGAATCATCGGGACAAATACATCACCGGGTTTGATTGTGAGAGATAAATCCCGTTATATATGCCAGTGAATCAATGCCGTGTATATTTGCTGCGGTGTCAAGAACCTAGTGCTAGAAATCAAGTGCCTGATCTCAGCCTCGGATCGTGATACCTTCATCGCAGTGCCTCCATGGCGAATTTTCCCAGATACCGGTCTCGACGGTCTCGACTACTCGATCTGTACGGGCCTGACGAACACCACAGGTGAAACCACTGACTAGGTCGGCCTGACGGGCTCCAGGTGGGAGGCTTCTCCTTCGCCTTCACTGCATATTCAGTATGAATCCAAGGTCTAGGACAAAGGGGAGTGAATTAATATGTGCTCGAACAAAGAATATTATACTGCATTGCCTTATACCATCCAATGTCATTCTGTATCATCTTCATATACAAATATTCAAGGCAAGCTTCATTGGTATAGTTCATATGCACTGATAAATGTATGTTTGCATCGATGAGCCATGATCTCTGGTATGCTATTCGGTGCAGTTAGTGTTGTAGAATTGGCGTCCGTCTAAAAGCAGCTAACACTTGCGATATGAGTTTTCCAAGTCTGTTCCCAATTTCCTGCTTTGCCTCTACCTTTGCCTTGGGCTCGATCTACACTAGAGACACATCGAGGGTTGCCGATCCAGTGAGACATGCACCAATTTCGACATGTATCGATGTAACATGTATGGCCTGCAGCACTTTCATCAACTACAGATCTCACTGTACGCTCGAGCTCGAGACGAGTTGAAGGGAAAAAAATAAAATAAAATAAAAATCCATGGATTACTCTTGCGTCTTTGTAGACATCGTATCCCGGGGCGTGCGAGCTGAGCGGGGAGCTCTACGTATTGTCTTTCCAGCATCGCATTGCATGGAATCTTTCATGGCACCGATTTCGTAGTTGCAAGCGAGATCTTCTGTTACCAATTTCTCTGATTCTTCTAGTCGAATTATTCCTTCATGAGTGGATGATCGGCTGCGGCTTCGTGGCTTGGCGGAGCTTCCAACCTTCCCGACTCGGTACCTGAGTTGCCCGCCAAGGCGGCGCGGCATTGAGCTTGACCTACTTCCACCAGCATGAAAGCAATTGCAGAAGGCTTGGCTACTACAACACGAGCCGGCGGCTACTTTGCTTGTGGAAGTTGCCATGGTCCAACTTCCATCCGCATACCACCCAAGCCATGCTAAGAAATCACTCCTCTCAAAGTGTAACAATTGTGTCATTCCAGCGCGGGTGCCAGGTGGGACCAATACGGCCTTGCCGCTTGTCTACCTCTTCCAGAAGAACGCTCGCAGGCCTCAAGCTGTGATTGGACAATCAGAGAGAAACTACCCGCGAACCCTGTGTTTCTGAACTCCACCGACAATAGCTCAACAATTTTCGCCCATATTGGCGATGGAGCAGCTACGTCTCGCAACTCTTTCACCACCTAGGTAGGTCTCGTTGATCCGCTCAGACCTGACAGATTGAATGCTCAACTCAAATGGCCATCCTGATCTTCACCAAAAAACGACACGCTCGACTGACTAGTGACTTTATTGGTCGTGGAAAGGTTCCCAAAAATGCTTCATAGATCTTGTTTGATCTCGGGAACATGACCGAGCTGGAAATAAGCTTTTTCTAGGCTCAGATCAACATGGCATACACGGGAGGCATTTCATCTACTGTCCCCTGTCGCAGGTCGCATTGCATGGCGGCCCTGGCCTCTCACAGCTTTCCTAATTCCCCAATGGATGCTGCCAGCGCAGCTTGATTGCAACCTCTTTAGGCAAGCTCGCGGGTTCCACCAGCAACTTCCCCATGTCGGAATTCAACGGCACGCAATCCAGACTGATCTCAAGAGGTGGGCAGGGGGTGGCATCTTTCCATCATCTCATACCCCCCAAAGTCTCTCATATATATATACACACATACATTGATATTTCGCACATGTTCGGTTCTTCCCATCTCTTTGTGCTATCCTGCATCTTATACTCTGACGTTCGTTCCTTTCGTACCCTGCTACTGCCAATATGGTCCGCTCTCTTCTCATCGCGGCTCTTGCCGCTTCGACCACTGCCCTCAACGTTGCACGAAGAGAGGCACAGGAGTTGTACACCATTGAGCTTGCGCCCGGTGTCACCAAGCAAGTCACCGAGGCCGAGAAGTATGCCCTCAAAGCTGTTAGTGCCATCATATCTGTCTAGAGATCCTTCACCGAGCCAGCGCTGACTCAAAGTAGGAGGGCAAGACTTTTTTCGACATCACCGAGTTTTCCGAGCTCACTGAACTTGCTGCCAACAAGTTGCAGGCAGCCGCTGTCGTATACCCCACGGCGGTCGCTCAGCAGGACGCTGTAGAGGCGTTGCTGCCGTCGCTCAACAAGACCCTGATGCAGTCCAACCTGCAGACTTTCTCCAACTTCCAGAACCGTTACTACAAGTCGAGCTACGGAAAGAAATCCTCGGCCTGGCTCGGAAACCTAGTCAACTCTACCATTGCAAGCACTGGAGTCTCCGGTGTCACGGCCAAATTCTTCCCGCACACATGGGGCCAGAGTAGTATTATTGCAACGATTCCCGGTCTCAGTGACAAGACTGTTGTCTTTGGTGCTCACCAGGACTCCATCAACCAGGCTAGTCCGATGAACGGCCGCGCTCCTGGTGCTGGTCAGTATATCAACACCCGATATCTCCGGTCTTGTTGCTGATATCTGAATAGATGATGATGGCTCTGGTTCGATCACCATCCTGGAAGCCTTCCGCGTTCTTCTGAGCGACGAACGTGTTGCTGCTGGTCAAGCACCCAACACGATCGAGTTCCACTGGTACTCTGCCGAGGAGGGCGGTCTGCTGGGAAGCCAGGCCATCTTCCAGAGCTACGCTAAGGCTGGTCGTGATGTTAAATCTATGCTTCAGCAAGATATGACTGGCTATGGTACGTCGTTCGGGAGCTATTCCTGACCCATTTCAGAATATCTAAGGAGCTCAAAGTCCCCAGTCGGACTTGTTAGAGCACACATTCCTTAGACATGACTCTTCCAACTCATATCTTCATTTAAAAGGAAATTGCTGACTATTTTTCGTACGCAGTCGGCACGGGCAAGAAGAACCAGATGGGTCTCATCGTTGACAACGTAGACGACAACCTGACCAACTTTATCCGCCTGGTCCTCGACGCTGTAAGTTGATCCCTCCTATGCGGTTGTCAAGCGCAACCACGGCCGATCTCGACGATATCTGACGAAACATGCCTAGTACTCCGAGATCCCCTACGTCGACACCGAATGCGGATACGCTTGCTCTGACCACGCCTCAGCCACCAAGGCTGGCTACCCATCCGCCATGGTGTTCGAATCGGCCTTTGAGGATCACTTGGAATCGATTCATACCGCTCAAGACACCATGGACAAGGTTAACTTCGACCACGTTCTTCAGCACGCCCGCATCACCACGGGCGCTGCCGTTGAGCTTGGATTTGCTGATTTTGCATGATGATGACCTAAGGTGAATAGCAACGTCATAGGTAACAACGGGAAGATGGAGAGGAGAGGGTGCAAGTATTCATGTAAATATGTTTCTAGTCGGTTGGACTCCTGGTCTTGTACTATTGTCTATCGCTTGTTCCATGTGCCTTATCGTCTCAAACTATATGTGGTGCCAGGGGCCAGACCACTGCTCCAGTTCCACCATATGCATATCATCCAGGCCTTCACACTTACAATTAAACGAATACTTTTTGGTTGAGGGGGAAAGAGGGGGTCATCCGATGCAAAAGTAGATAACCTTGATCAGTAGTCCCGACCCACGTTGTACACGTGCCCGACTAAAGTAAGTCTCCGTCGCACGACCTTCTAGAAAGTACCTTGTACCAATCGTAACTCGTTCGAGGAGATACTTCTGTACTTCCTCTATCATGCTCTGAAGCAGCCAGGAAACAAGACCACTCCAGTACCGTATAGTGAGACCAAGGTAATATGATATACTCGGGTGTCCGAGTTAAATATTAGCACCAAAAACTGTCATGATATCTTGTCAGCTGCCGATGTCAGATCTGTGAGGCAGCGACGGCTCTGCTGGTTATTGTTTACCGGTCTATGACAGAGGTGGTTATGCATAAACACTCATGAACCACTGGGTTTGCAGGGGCGTCGGACGTCGATGATAGCAAGACTCACCAACTGGAGAGGAAGCCAGTGCACATAACAGGGGAGGTAACACCATTGTAAGCAGTCAAATCAATCTCATCATTGCGTATAATTATGTGCCATCGCCTCTTTTGTGTAACTCTGCAACGTTTTGTGCCTCAAAAAGCCCTTCCCCGGGATCCCCAATAGAGGGGAACCAGACACTGGCCATCTTCATCTCGGCTCTATTTCCAGCCCTGTTTTTTTCACCGTCAATGAAATTGGGATGTAAACAATGGTCAGATGCTTTGGAAACTTCCTCCACATGAGACATTAGAAAACAAACCAAATCCGTTGCCACGCCGTATGACACCCTCCATCTCAGCAGGCCAAGCCTCCACTACACCCACCAAACCCTCCCTCCACGAGGAACACATCTTCCGAAATCATGTCCGGCGACAAGATAAGGTTCATCGCCTGGGGAGAGAACGCATCACCGTCAACCGTGAAGTTACGCCGGATTATGCGTGCAATAACCATGACCGTAAACACCAGGGTATTTCCGAAATATGGTACCGAAAGCCGTATGAATATTCGTCCCTTCGTGAGTCGTCAATGATCCCATGTAGAAATCCGATGAGAAAGCCGCGGCTGCGCGGCTGCGAATCACAGGCGTCCTTAAGTGGGCCATGTCAGTCATGGACCGCCAGGTGTTTCGACCGAGACGCGCCATGAATGATTCGCACACTGAAAGGCGAAAGGAAATGCTGCGAAATAGTACAACAATCAATACATCTTGATTTGGTACCAGGGACACGGTACTCAAAAGTCGGGAATCTTTGACCGGCTTGCAGCGTCAATGATGTTCTTGGCGTTGCTGACGGTTGTTGAGATATGGTGCAAGATGGGATCACCGCCGGGTAGCTGGATGCTGACACGGCCATACAGTGTTTCCATCTGGCTGATGAAGCCTCCCAGAATGTTGGGGATTACCTCGTGGACCTGACCGTCCTGTAGCGCAAATTCGTTAGCACCTAAGGGCGATGATATAGCTTCTCTCACATGAGTACTCACTATGTTTGGTAGACCATCGCTCAGACCTCCAATAATGGAAGACATCCAATAGATCTTTTCGCGCAGATGGCGACTGTTCAAGTCACGGGAAAGCTCGGCAATAACGGCAAGACCCACGAGAGGAGAAACATTGCGCACCATGCGAGCATCCAGTTTCGCGAAGAAATGGCCAAAGATCTCCTCCTTGCGGTCTGATTGAAGCCATCTCACAAGAGCGCCCTCCAGCTCTCCATTATCAACTTGATTGGCGAGCTCGGCAAGCTTGCGATCCAAGCTTTGCTCCTTGGACGGGCCGACATCATGGACAATCAGTTGATTGCCAGAGTTGGCTGATGGACTGGCGTATGGCTGGTGCCGGGATGAGGCCTGGCTACCGCCAAAGCTTGACTGCTGTTGAGCGAGGGGCTGCTGAGCATACTGAGCTGGTCTGTGCCCTTGACTGTGGTGGGTGTGGGCATGGGATTGGCGCTCGCGGGCAGTTTCCTCTTGTGCCTTCTCATAGCGAGACTGAAACTCCATTTGGTTTCTGGACAGGTTTCCGACCATGTCAGAGAGTTGAGTTACCATCGAAGTGAGTTGATCAATCTTGTTGCTGTCAGCGTGGATCTTCTGCTCCAACTCCTCAATCTGCGCGGCGGCATGTTTCTGAACGTCCAGAATCATTCTGTCGGCTGCAGCGACAGCCATATTACCAAAAGCCGGCGTGATCGTGCTGTGAAGCGCGTCGTGGAAAGTCTTGAGAACATCATCGGCTAAACCCTCCGAGACCTGTTTGGTAATCGACTTGGCCAGGTCAGGCTTCAGGAGGGCTTGTCCGACAGCGTTAGGCAAAAGCTTCTGCATTTGATTCTGGATTGCATGAGAAACTCGTCCACCAATTTTAGCATCGAGCTGATCCGAGACAGTGCGACTGATCTGCTCGGTGACAGTTTGTCGGAGTGTCTCCTCCATACTAGGCACCACTCGTTGATCAATCTGGTCCGTGATCGTTGCGGTCAAGACACGCTGGACGTTGGTATCCAAAGCGGCAGAAACAACTTCGAGCAAATTCTGTTGGCTCTTCTTGAAAGCCACATCGCGACCACGGAGCTCGCTGTCGACTTTCTGGCGATTTTCCTTCATAGCCTGCTCAATAGCGTTGCTGACAGTAGTCTCAACCTGCTTGACAGCAGCTTGGAGGGACTCGGCGGACATGGCAGGCTGTGAAGGAGCGGGCGGGAGCTTAGTCTCCGCATTCTTTTGGGGAGACTGTGAAGTTCCACTTTCTGCGAGTAGAGCTCTTTCAGCTGCGGCGGCAGCTGCCTTTTCTTTCTTCTTGCGAGATCTGCGTTCTGCCTTCTCCGTATTGAGAGGAGTGGCAGGAAGCTCAGCAGTCTTGCGCTCGTTCTGGGCAGCAGGGGGGCCCATTTCGTCAGCAGTCTTACGTGCCACATCTTCACCCGAGGTTGGCTGCATGTTCTCCTTGTCCTTGGTAGGGCGGCCCGCTGTGCGAATCGGCAGACTTGTAACCTCTTCCGTATTTTGAACTTCTGAAGTCTGAATGGCAGGGAGCTCCTTCAGCTTGGTGATCTTTACAATACCCGTTTCAAGGGCATCGACAGGCGCGACAACCTTATTGTCTTTCGTCCAGCCTAACTCGTGCTGCTTGACGCAGATGCCTGACACACCCTTTGAGTGCATGGCGTATAACTCGAACAGTGTCTGTTCGTCATCCTCGGCGCTTGCTGCAGGATGTCCCAGCATGTCCAGACTCCGAATTACACCCTTGTTGGAGAAGGAATACTCGCGCACACCGCTAATGACCGCAGTAGAATCAGGCTCCGGAATGGATGAGTCCCTGGCGACAAGCTTCTGGATGAAATCGACCTGAGACAGACCCTTAATCGTGTACTTGGGAGCCGACAAATGCAGGAAGTAGACGGAGTTCCGGGTGGGGTGTCCAACTACGATCATACCAGTAGGTGGGTGGTACATCACACTGCAGACTGCGTCGCTTTCCTTTGAATGGGGCAGATTGAACTCTTGGACCGGTTTGCCGAGTGCAAGGTCCCAGAGCTGTAAGGTATGATTCTGTTTCATACCGACGATCATGTACCGGAGAGCACAACGCTTCTGATACGGCCGTTGCTTATCGAGCAGTATAACAGAGGTTGGCCAGGCTTTCTCGTTCTCTGGGGTGGTGGTAAGGGTCATCAGGGGCTCCTTCACCTCCAAGGAGGTTTGTGCAGGCGTTGGGAATCTGGGGTCTGAATCTTCATCGGCAGCGGTCAGGTCCCGAACATCCCAGAATTTTACACGGCCTGACTTGTCCAGAGACACAATCGTGGTGTCATCTTGACTGAAGGTAAAGTCCTTACCGGCCTTACCGGTGTTAATTCTCAGTGAGCACTGCTTCGAAAGCTTTTCAGTGTCGACTACACGGTCGTGACCAGGCTTGAAGAGATTGTGTTGCATGATGTAGGACGGCCAGACGATGCTGATTGTCTTACCACGGCCAACAGCAAAGTACTCGGGGTGTGTGGACGAAGTTCTGGCACGTGTTTTCAGAACACCGCCTGGAGCATCACCTTCCTGGGTACTGACGGGTGGAAGAGCAAAGCCGTATTGTTCGGGGTGGGTTTCATCCAAATAGTCCTTATCACCATTCTTTATCATTGTATAGTAGACGGTGCCGCTGATGCCAGTGCCAATGATGGACTCCTTATGGGCAGAATTAAGATCGGCAGGAGTGGAAGACACGGAAACGTTGAAGATGCGATCCTTGGTGTCTGTGAAGAGCTTGGCATCCCGTCCATCATCTTGTCGGATGACGCGGAGACCGCCAGCTTTTGACATGCCGTAAATGATGTATGTCTCCGTGGCGGATACGAGATTTCGATCAATCTGGTCAAATTCCTTCTTGACACGGGCAATGTCAAGAATGACGTCGTCGCGGAACTGTGGGCGAGGCTCTTCGTTGTCTTGCAAGGTGATAGAGATCCAAGGCTTCATTGGGAAGTTGTATACCTTGACAGGAGTCGAGACCTCCTCGATCACCACGATTTCGTCAGCCTCAGCACTCTCCCAACTGTCAGCAACAACCGGTTGGTCATTGGCAGCCTCATCAACAATGTCATGGACAGCTTGTGCCAATTCGGCTGGGAGGGAATTCTCGAGGATCCCGGCATTCTCCTCCCTTTCAAGCTCATGGCGGATATCTCGAGCCACAATTTCAGACTTGCGTTCGAATTCGTCGCCACTCTTAGCAGCCAGCAAGTCTTCGAGCTCGCGGGCAATTCTGGCTTCGGCCTCCTCGTGCTCAGCGCGAGCCAGTGCCTCTTGAGCTTCCTCGTCGGCAACTCCGGCTAGATTCTCAACCGCAGTCGACACAGTTTCCTTCCTGGACTCAACTGACCCATTGCTCTGGAATCGCTTGGGCGCAGAAACGGCAGGCGCGACATGCTCCGGAGTCATAGCAGGGCTTCGGTGTGAGCCTAGACGTTTATGTTCGGCTGCACCGGGCGAGGAAGTGGTGCTGGGTGCCTTCCTCAAAATTTGGAAGCCGGAAGGTATGGCGCTCGGAGCAAAGTTGCCCGACGTCACAGACTTGGGAGTGCGATTGTGAGGCGAAGGAGCTTCAATCAAATCGTCGAATGGATCCTTATAGTCAAACATGGTCTTGCGCGTGTTGCCATTCTGAGAAGCCGGAGATCCGTAATCGGGCTTCGTCGGAGGTGACGGGGCGCTGTGTTGTTGTCCGAGGAAAGGGAAGCTCATCGACGAGGCGGGATCGGACTCAGGCAGAGGTACTGTCTGGGAAGGGATACCATCAGGAGACTCGGAACTCAGGTGAATATCTCTCATCTGATCGCGCGTTGAGCCTTGGGTAGTCGACGGCGGGGTCAAAGCTGCGGGTTGGGATGACTCGTTCGTCAAAGGCTGATCAGTTTGAGAAGGCTTCTTGCGCTGGAGCAGGTTGAGGAGATATGCCTGTGTGTCTCCCGTAGGACCTGGGGCGGGATTCCACTTGTTTACAGCTGCACCTGCAGTAGTTGCCTGCGACTGTGCCTGCGCCTGTGCCTGCGCCTGTGCTTGCGCCTCTTGTCTAGCCGACTCGTGATGAGAGTCACCTTTCATCAATGAAGCGAGGAAGCCCTGCGGGTCGGCAGGCATCGGTACGGGAGCGTGTAAGGTCGGCGGAATATGAGACTGAGGCACGTTGACAGAGGCCTCGTAATCGAAGGAAGGCGGACCGGGAGCAGCTGTCTGGGAATTTCTCTGCGAATGAGGAGATGAGTGCGTGCTACCACCGCCAGCACTACCGCCACCGCCGCCGCCATTCTTGTACTTGAGTAGATTCAGCAGACTGGCCGTTTGGTCGGGGTGGTTGCTGGAGGATGGTGGCAAGCTGCCAATCGGACCTAAATGCATGCCAGGCGGGCCGTGAGAGTGCGAGAAGTGGCTCATCGGAGGCGTGGGAGCAGCGGGAGGTGGGAAGTCTTCCGATCCGGTCATCAACGGCGACTCTGGCCCATCGGAAAGATGACCACCAGCGCCGCCACCGTAGTAGTCGCCGTGGGATTGAGTGGCCTGGTTCAGCGTGGCAAAACGCGACAGCAAGTTGTGCGAGTTGGAATCGTCGCCTGCATTGCCGGTAGTGCGTCCTTGTTGCAGGCGCGCAAGCATCTCTCGCAGGTGGTCATTTCCACCGGATGGGTTGTAGCTCGCCATGGTGATTGACTGTAGCAGCGAGCTACGTGCGCAGCAGCTAGAGTTGTGTGGACTCTAATCAGCTGCTGCAACTGCTGGAAAGACGATGCCTCGGATGAAGCTCGCCAGTCCTGGGTGGGAATTTATGGATGGGAAAGGGAAGAAACAAAGTTCGGGTGAAAGTGTTTGTTGTTTGCTCAGGTAAAATCGGACATGAATATTGTCAGTTGACTTAAGGTAGGTACGCGAGTGGCTGAACTTTTTTCGCAGGAGCGGCAAGAGCTGCCCAATGCTTGCAGACGTTCCACCTGATCGCAGAGCTCCAACCTAGGCTTAGTACGATTGGGCCAGAAGCGCCACCAACCGCCAATTGCTTGAGCTGAGGCCGAGGTCGACAGGTAGAGAGTAGAACAATTGACGAATTGCTTCGAGGTGTGGAGGCGGTACGAATTCAAACGATGAGAATAGTCAGGAATCGATGATCATCCAAATTGGCAAAACTGTCCCATGGTTGTGTCAGGAGAAGAGAAGTTGCAATGCATGCGGTTCGTTGGACAGCCATGCATGCAGGATGAGCTGTCTGCTGTACGGCGGGTTATGCGGGATTGGTGATGCAGAGATCTAAACCCCAGCCTCGCTCAAGTCAATGATCCTTGCTTGCTGTAATTGGTCCTGCCTGGGCCTGATTGCGCTAAAGTCCGGATGGAGCCAGGATTCCCATTGAAGATGAGCCGTGCGTCATCCCGGCTGAATGCCGGGGATGTTCAATTCTTGCCGTTTGGGCCAGTGGCGCCTAAGGCAGCTCTTTAAACCAACTGTAATGTACCTCGGGGGGAATTAATGAATCTTGCAGGACTGCCAAACAGCTGATTCACACCCCCGAGACTTTCGCTTTTAGTGGCCGATAACACCGCTGCAATAGACCCGGCGGGACTCGGGCGCTGTCACATCACATCTTCGTTGCGACCCCAGAATATCCACCCACCTCTGTCAGACGTCTTTCATCACATTTCAACTCTTCACGTCGCATACCTCACGCGCTAGCACCCGTGCGACCGATTCGTACTTCGTTATATACAAACCCACTGTGCCGGATCGTCAGTCGCGTCGATCCTAGTTGAACACAGCAGCTGTCGACGGCGACCGCACGTGCGCTTACGCAAGTGGCCCGAGTTTCTATATACACGGTCGACGATTGCCACATCCCCATATACTGCTTGTAATCATGTTTTGCCTACGGAGGTATGTGGTTTTGGACGATATTGGACTCTTTCCCCTCCCCCTCGTGTTCCTGCTCGGATTCTGACACATGTATAGTTGGCTCCCGCTCCTTTTCATCCCCACCAATGCGTCGCCCGCCTTCATCTTCCTCTTCTTCGTCTGCACATACTTCCTGAACCGACCGTGCGTGTACTGCTCCGTACTGCTTTTGATCCTCTTCGTGACCTCCTGTTATTGGTCCGACAGATGTTTCTTCGACTTCAGTAGTAACTGGTTTGCGCCACGATCCTCGACATCCTACTACGAATGTACAGGCAACTGCACGACGATAGTGGAGGGCGAAAAGGGATTCAACGAGACCGCCGTCGAGATGCTTAACACGACTGCAAGTGCGCTTGCGAGCGCTGCGGCGGACGAGCTTACAAGGCGCAAGGCAGAATGGACAGGATTGGGCATCGAGTGGCTGAGGAGTTTGCTGGGCAGGAGGGAGTGGAGGATTGAATGTATGGATGTCAACATCCGGCTGTAGTCTCGATATCGACCTACCAAAGCGAGCAGGGGGGAAGAATACATATGATGAATCGTACACAAAGCATGGTATATGTTTCACAGCACGCTCGGGCGGTTACAAGTATGCATTTGTGGGCGGGTTAACTGGGCTCAGTGAATAAGCATTGCGACGGCGCTCTCAGGTTCGAGCTTGGATTTTGAGATACGAGATGACAATTAGTTGAAAAGACTATCATATACTCCTACCGGGACGGTTTCTATTGTATGCTATAGAATCATGCTGCCTACACACATCGAGGCAGGTCTTGGAGGGTGATCAATACGTCTCGAAAAAAAAAAAAAAAAAAAAAAAAAAAGTTAAATAGTACATAGCTGGCACAGTAACTTGAGCAGGCCTGCCTATTCTGGGTGCGTATACTAAATACCTTGCTGATGTTATGCGTTGTTTCTAGATCAAAGCTCGAGAGCTCGAATGAATTCTTGTAATCAATGATACTGTTCTGGAATGAAGGAAAGGGAAAAGAAGAAAGAAGAAAAGTAAATGTTTTACGCCTACAGGAACAATAAGCTAAGGAACATTGACGTTAAGGTCAGCTTGAGCGAATGTGACGATATCCAGGCCAGGAACTGGGACAAGGGTATGCTTAAATAGTATGTCCGCCAACAAATCCAGGGCTACGCAATATAAAAATGTACTAAAGATCGAGATGAATGCCGTCGTGAAGCATAATTTAGACGTTGGCAAGTATTTGCCCTTAAAATTCCCGTACTGCAGATCCGAAACGTGAAAGTTTCAAGCCTTCAGTCAACCTCGGAAGTATATACCAATTTTGTTTTCTTTTTTTCTTTTTTGGCAAAGTTAAAGTTATTAAATGATCATATGTGTGATAAATCGAGCTACCCGGCTGTGGCTTTTCACCGTTAATACAAGGCCGTTACTTTGAGCAATAAGATAAGACGGTTGCAGGAATACTGAGGCGGAAGTGGACTTTCCACCATGAAGAGGTGAGCGTTCTGGTGTTGCTACTTGGGGAACTCGAATTTACCACTGGGTTTGTGGATAGATAAATGGGCTACAGCCACTCGACCTGTGATGAAACCACAGCCTATTATGTTGTGCCTTGAAAAGACTTGACAATAAAACAAGACGCATGTTTTAGGCTTTGCTATCTAGATCATTGTTACATTTCAGGTCACAGCATCTCAATCCAGCGCGTCTCTACTTCGACCCAACTCAGCTCTCATCTTATCTACCACACCACAGTAACCACCTGTGACGTAAGTCCGGAATGTGTAGCTATACGGCAAAATCGGCTTATCCTCAAGCTTGCCAACCATCAAGCAGCCCCTTGTAGCGTACAGGATTCTGTCGATTGTACACTCACTCTCTGCCACTCCTCCCAAGCTCACCAACTGCTCCACCAGATCGTCCTCAGACTCCGCCCCGTCCGCCCACAAAGCAAGTGTCTTCAGTCCAAGTCCACTATCGAACTCCTCCTGCGCTTGGATCCCATTTATCACAGCATCGAAGAAAGCGGTCAGCGCGTATGGCAGTCCACCTGGCAGTGCCTCCGCCTCTTCAATGGCCGACATGTTCTCGTGGGCGATATCGATGCGCAGGCGTGCAAGCGCGATATTACAATCAGCTAGATTAGTTATGTGATCGCGGAGCCATTGCGCTGCGTGAGGCCGTCTCGAGTTCAGCAGGGCATAGCCGAGTCGGGATAGGGGTGGTTTGTCGGGTGCCGTACTGTTGAGGCCCATATCGCCATGTTCTGTTTCGAGATCTTGCGCGACAAAGCTAGAGAGCGTGCCTGAAACGGCTTCGTACATGTCAATTCGTCGACGCGTGTATGGCTGGATGTAAGAGTCTCTTGCTAGACTGTGCATTTATTAGTTAGAGATGGTTGAAAGGGTGTCCTTGGATGGAGACTTCGATAGAAAACCATCGAAAACAATATGAAATACTCACCATTCGGAATTTGGACATATTTCGTTACTTTGGTGACATTGCTGGCATGAAATGTAAACTTCTTCATGTTTTCCACTGTCGCATCGCCAGTAAATCTGCAGCGCTTCTTTGAAGCAAACGTCGCACGACGTCTCTGACCACTCTTCCTCATCGAAGGCAAGTGTTCTTGATGTGATCAACACTTTGAGCCCGCTGGATTCAAGATCCAAGAGGTCATTTTCGAGCAGACGTGTGGAGAGCCAATCGCATCTGTTGGTGCCGTCGAGTATGAGAAATGCTTGTTCTAACTCTGCCAGACGCTCCTTCAGGGCTTGTTGCAATATTAGTATCGTGTCCGACTCTAGACCCTGGTCTTGGACTGCCCGCAGCCTCGTCGTTACAGGCTCTAAACCAGGGGCATTCGGTCCTCCACAAGAGTTGGAATTCTCATGTAGTTGACGAAGAATTTCGAACAGGAGGGCTTCGCGATGCCTCTGGTCCCATTGCATCTGAGGATGCACGAAAACAGTCGCTATAACATGACCATTGCGGCTGTAGGACTCTCTAAGCCTGCGGGCTACGATAGAAGCAAGAGCTGACTTTTATAAACACAACCAATCAGCTTGCTAATGCCTAGAGCACGTTCAAGGAGTATGCTCTGACCTTGCCGGAACCTGGCCCTCCGACTACCCTCAACTGCGAAAAGTTTGCCTTGAGCTTCCAAGCGTTGAATACATCTCCTCTGAGGACATTATCGAATAACGCTTCAGATATATCGGGACCGAGATCGTATTGGCTGCTTACATGGGTATTGTCTTGATACATGATCTTCTGTTATGCGTTCGGGAGGCACCCTTTCAAACTGCGCTCTCTAGAACCTATGATGGTATTTATGATGGTTTTACATATGTTTGGGGAAGCGCTGCCGTGGGAGTATGGTAGTGGCTATTCAGGTGTGTCGAGCCCGAGTCCTGGGATGCTAGACAGCCTTCCACAATGCGATTGTGGTCAGCTGAACCTTTTGGGGGCCAAATCATAGTCGGAGCCGATTGAAACGGTCAACGGCCCTGTCCGAGACCCACCAGCCTTGGCGAAGGATTCTGATATATAAAAAGACCAGTGAGAGGCTGAGTAAGTGTGGCAAGGGATATTATCAGGGGCATCTGCCAGCGCTTTGGGACTGGGGGTGAAACATACACCAATGCACACTGCATGTTTCCATGATGGATTGTGGCACAGCACCCAAGTTCAATTCTCAGCCGCACGTTAGTGCTTATCAGATGTTGATGAAGATGCCAAATGCCAAATGAGTACAAGTATTTGTTTTCCACCATGGATCTCCGTGAGGCTGAAATAGTATCGTATGAACTTAAATGGTCGCATGAACTGGACGTCTGGACCGTTGCCTCCTATACCGCTCGCGAATCCAAAGATGTAATTATAATAAATGCGTTCCTCAGACAGAGACAGCACACGAAAATGGCAATAACAACTTTTCTCTTGTTTTTATTCTTTTTGCTCCTCGCGGGTTTCGTGGAGCCAACTCCGTTTCCGCATTACCTTCCGAGACAAGAAACAACTGCAACTACGAGTGCTCCCGTGGCTAACCCGACCATTTGTGGGGATATCATCGACTCGGTGAATGAAGGTACGAACTTAGCGAGTACAGCTATCGCGCTGGCTACCTGTACTAACAATAGTCCCAGGACAAATATTTTTCTTTGCGTCCGATGCCTTCGATTGTCTCACAAGCGTTCCGATCAACCAAGCCGTGGCTTTGCGCTTCATCGATTACTATAATATGACCATTCAGTTTCAGAGTACATTAGCTTATCTGAAAGATCCGCCAGTTGGTTACCAACAGCCCGCTGTTGACGTCGTGGGAGCTTTGGAGCAGATCAGGAATAATGTGACGGCCGGCGTGTATAAGAACCAGTAGGTAGGTATGAAATTGTGGAGGCAACCAGGAACTCATTCATCACAGGTATACCTTTGAAGCGGACTTGGTGAAGTTGGTGTATTCTTTTCACGATGCACATGTCAGCTTGTACGCTGGTATAATGGCATCTTTTTCCTTCGCAAGCATTTACGATCTAGTCACCGCTGCAGATGGGCCGGGTACTCCACAAATCTATATTTACGGTTCGTAGCATCGGCCCAGATAGCTGACTGAAGATATGGCTGATGCGAGTCTCTTTAGATGATGTCTCCTACCGACAGCAAACCGGTATGAACATCTCGCCTGTGACACAGATCAACGGTGTAGATACGCTAGAGTATCTGACAAGATTCGCTGCCCTGAACTCTGTCGGCATGCTCGAGCCCCACGCGGACTGGAATCAACTCATGTACAGTCCAGTCCAGACGGTAATCGGAAGCCTCACGAGCTTCTCAGGAAGAGCAACCTTCTACGAAGGCCCCTGGCTCAACTTCACTTTCGCTAATGGTACAACATTACCGACACCTTGGGTAGCCGTCTACACCAACACGGATTTTACTGGGCCCCTGACCACGGGTGGCGACTACTTCAATTATTTCGTACTTGGGCTTACTCCGCCATCAATTTTTGAAGTCCCACTGCCACCAATGTGGAATTCGAGCTTCGGCGCTGGAAGTCCGGCCCAAGTATCTCGAGATTTCTCACGTGGCTGGGTCAATATTACAGCAGGGGAATACCCAGCTGCGGACGTTATGCAAATCGACCTCGAGGGCACTGGTTACGTTACAGGTTACTTCCTGGACGATATCTCGACTGCTGTCCTCAGTCTTCCTACCTTTGACGAGGCAGGTTTCGCAGTGGGCAATTTCAGCTCAACCATCGACGATTCCTTGGCTCAAGCGCAGGGGCGGGGCATGAAGCGGCTGATAGTTGATCTTCAAGGGAACTCTGGAGGGACACCACTATTGGCATTCACCACCTTTAGATCAATATTTCCTGGAGTTGAGCCATTTTCTGGCAGCAGAAGACGCAGTCATGCTTTGGCGGACGTCTTGGGCGACACAAAAACCAACTTCTGGTCAAGTCTGTTGTCTACAGAGGATGATGACCAAGAGTTGAAGCAATTCCTTGCCTCTGACGAATGGGTAATTGTTGATCGTCTAAATGCGGCTACGGGTAAGAACTTTACTTCATGGCCAGAATACTTTGGCCCATTGGAGGAAAACGCAGATCTCTTTTCTCTGACGGAGAGATATGATCTGGCAAACGTGCTTTTTGATGAAGCCGCTTTCGACGGATGGTTTCCGGCGGAGTACATCCCCGGCGATGAACCTGCCGGACCAGGCCCCTGGAAAGCCGAAGACGTGGTCATCCTCACCGACGGCATGTGCTCCTCTACTTGCAGCTTGTTCGTGGAGATGATGACACATCAAGCCGGCGCACGCACTGTCGTAGTGGGTGGGAGACCGCAGTCAGGTCCGATGCAAGCAGTGAGTGGTAGCAGAGGAGCTCGCGCCTATGACGCTTTCTTGCTCGACCAGGACTTCCAGGATGCAATCACATATGACAAGGCCAAAGAAGCTCAATTGCCGAGTCGCGAAGATACAGGCATGTTTATCACACAGGCAGGCTTCAACCTTCGTGACCAAGTGCGCAGTGCCGATAATCCTGGTGGGCCGCCGCTCCAATTCGAATATCTAGCAGCTGACTGTCGACTGTATTATACACTGGATAACGTTCTCAACATGACGAACTTGTGGCACGACGTTGCGAACGCTATGTGGAATGACAATTCACGTTGCGTTCCAGATTCGACGGGATATACAGCAACTTCGGTGGATGCGGCAATGGTCCCTAAACCGCCGCCACAAAACACGGCTGTCACGCCTGACATTCCTGCAGTAGGGTCTTTCATGGATCCTGACTCTGCAGATAGGTTATCGGATCCGGCCCCTTTGGTCGATAAACAAACTCTACCCAGCCGCAAGGCACCAGTGGTACCTTGTGATCCATTCGACCCAGTGCAGTGTATCCGAGGAATATCGACATGTCAGCCAATCACTGTTGGGTGCGCAGATGGAACGAAATCTGCGGTCATCGATGCATGTGTAAGGGCCTGTAATGTAGGACACACCGGCTGCGGAAGCGATGCGCCATATTGCAGCCCTAGCCTGTTTATTGAAACCCCACAAACAGATAGCTTACTGGCACCTACAAAATCTGGTCTCACAGGAAGAGTCGTCCAGAGAGGATACTGGTAAGTGACATCTGATAATCTTTGCAATATTCTCTATGGTGTGCCCAAGGTGGGAGTTGCTTTCTTAGTCTTCATGACTTAAGAGACTGTGTTCAGATTCTGCAAACGAACAGCTCCAGAGGCAATTGCTGACCTTTTATTCTGCAGTGTACCAAAGAAAGGGACAGTGGCATTGGGCTGCCCAAGCGCGCAATCGGTCTCTGCGTCAAGATAGAGGCGAACTTGAAAATATATGGAATAATTATAATGATTTTCACAGCATATAAAATAACAAAGTCGTTCAAACATGACTTCATGGGAAATGACACCGTAGTATGAGCTCGTATGAATCTTCACTTCTCCATGACATAAACAAGAAATTAAATTTGCCTGGCATGATCAAGAACCCCCAAACTAAACCAGCCATAACAGCTTCGCACTCATAGACAGTGGACTGAGCTCCTCTCTGTTGTCATCAGAGTCGCCACAGGCCCGACGAACTTCTTGCCATTGTGTTGAGTTGAGCTCTGAAAACTTGATGACTCCAATACGTCTGTAATGGTGAGCTCGATTATTCTCTTTTTCAATCAGGAGACCGAAACCAGAATAAGTAAACTCTATGCTGGTGTCATCTTCGCCAAAGCCTCCGACAACCACGCGCCCATCTTGTGTGCGGAGCTTCACGGGCTCTTTAGACACGAGAAGAACCAAGAACTCATAAGTCCTATCCACTGCTAACGATGTATCTGGGAGAACTTGAATAAAGCCCTCCTCGCCTTCGGCAACACATTCAACCTCTAAAACCAATCGGTCACGTGTGTGTTGACGCCTCAAGACACCAGACCCCACGTGGCAACGTAGTTCCATCTTCGTAGCAGCGAATGGATCATGAACAAAATTAGAGACCTTTGAAAAAGATATACGTCCTCCAGTGTGATTCGCCACGATGTAAACTGGTGAAGGAGCCCACAATTTTGCTAGTTGAACAGCGCCTTCAACAGACGCCCACGACCAAGTAGGGAAAGCTGCCCCAGAACCCAGCCCCAAACTCGGTCGCGTTGCCTCTTGAGGGTTGAGAACACTCCAGGTCAAATGGTCTTCCAGGCGGCTAGACCAAAGTCCAGCCACCCAATCACCCCAGCTCCCCCGTTGTGCCTCGGCCACAATAGAGCCAACGCCATATATCGCCTTTAACTTGTCCTTATGAAACGTGAGGTGGTTGCTGGTATACGTGCGTACAGCAGAGGACCAAAATTCGTCAACGTTCATGTGTTGAGCATGCGCCGGTGCCCGGAGCCAGCTTCGCCACCGTCGGTCTACCCGCGCGAAGGTGTCAAGCTGTTGCGGGAGGCCGTGTGGGAAACTTTCGCAAGCACTTATCGTTGCGCAGTCCCAGAACGCTTGCTCCTTAGAGTAATGCAGAATGCGCGGTGCCAGCATGCGTTCTTGGAAAACCCAGCCACGCTTGTACAAAGGACCATTTAGCAGATCGCCGTGCCAGGTGCTCTCTGCAATAATTCTCCATGTCTTCCCAGCAAGTAGAGATATCGATCTACCATGTACGCCTCTGTAGACTCCTGCTGCTATCTGGTCAGCGCCACGGGTGCGAAAGAGCCCGCCTTTACTGTCGGCAGAGTCAGAAGCCGCGATGTTGCAAAAAGAATTGCGATAAATGTCGCGCATCATTGGGGCTTCTTCTTCCCAGTCCTCCGAGTTATGCTGGATGATGCAAAGCGAGTCAATCCATATGTACCTAATGCCTAGATGTCGCACAACTTCGATAGCTTGCATGAAGTTCTTGTTGCTGCAAATCTCTGCCCAGGGAATGCCTACGTGTGTCCATTCGTCCAATGTTTCTTTCTGGAGCTGGGCAAATGATGGATCCAGCCCCCATGAATGGCTTAAGGTGACGTATCGCCTTTGTAGAGCATCTCCTTGGTTCACTTCCTCTGAGGATACGATTCTAACAACAAGAGGGGGCCAAGGCAGTCTTTCAGCACCCAGATCGACCAACCTCTTAGGGTACAGGTTGAGGTCTGGAAAGCTTTGCTGACAGCCCGTGTGCTCTTCGAGACAGGTCTTTACCCATTTGCTAATCCGAGACCAGCACTGGATAGACGCAGTACCGTCGCCAAGCTCGTTCGAGAACGGTAGGGTCAATTTGTCTGGTTATGCATTTAGCTGTCTGGAAAGGGATATATGCTAGGTCGTAATGGGACTGGGACAGATTATACCTTGTTCTAGTAATAAGAAGAAAGTCTCATCAGGAAGATATCTCTTGTTATTACACCGTCCATCAGTAACCTCTGTTTCATCATCACAAACTGGCAGCGATCGGAAAATAATGGCGATGGATTCTCGGCACTCGCTGGTGCCGGCAGCCTTTCGTACACTCCATCTGTAAGCGGCTTTTCCAGGATCCGCTCTTCCAAAGCATGACCTTGGGAAGTTCCCCAATCTCACGTGTTTGAAGAGTCTGGAACAGAAGACGCATCCTTTCGCCGCGGATGACTCAAAATCATCGGGATTGTGGTGGTGGAAGCCCCAAAGCTTTTTGGATCTTGACTCCAGGATGTTGTTGACACAGAACCTGCAAATCATTTCGACTCGAAAAATCGTTTTGTGGATTGAAGTATATCACAAATCCCCAAGAACAAACTTGGTGGATGAGGAGGTTCAATGTGGAATCTGACATCAAGTCTAGTGTAGGAAGTGCAAAAATTGGGGGCCAAGAATCCCACGTCGGCAGAAGGATCACATTGAGTTACAGATAGAGACTGCGTTGCAGACAGTGATACATGTCTTGCGATGCATCTCCCTCAAGAATATTGCCATGGTCTTGATCTCTTGGACATATTTAGTTTGTTTTCGTACTATTGACGAACAACTATCGTGGGATTGAAGTGCAGCTGATTTGAGAAAGATTTCTTTGACAGGCGGCTTGTGCAGTGCCAAAAAGAGAGAGTCCCAAATAGACTTTTCAAGTCGGCTTATGGTGTTTGATAACCCGTCCAACTGAAATAGTAGGTATCACGAGTTGGAACGCCTTGAAAACAGTTTGCATATAATTCACAAGGCTGCAAGGATAGAACGATTATGAGAAGAGCGAGAAGACAGCAGGTAACAGGTAAATACCTGTGACAGCCGTCCGAGGGGCTCACCGACCTGAGAATGATACTATTTTCCTGGCACGAGCCGCTTGCCCCCTGCTGTACAGGATGTCAAATCTCGCCGTGTTGATAACAGGGTCATCTAACTAACATAAGCCGTTCAAGGCTTCCTCTCGGGCTCGGTGAAGCATGCCCAGAGAATGCTGGGTTTTCCCGTTCAACGACAGGATCTGCAGGCTCCGGGGACGTTGTATGCCACCAAACCAAGTAGCCAAGAGCAGCGCCCAGTCGCCACGGCTATGGCCCCTGATGAACCCCGCAAACGCTGTGGGGAATGTCCCCAGCATCGCCAGTTTCTCCAACCCGCCCTGCAGTCTCCAACGTCATTCTTGGTCAATTCAAGCTTGTGAATGGCTCGCAAAACTTTGAGCCTTGGCGGGGGTCGCGGAGCCGGTAGTCGAGCCATATCAGATGGCGGGAAACTCTCACGATGCTAGGAGACCCCGCATACAATATGCAACGCAGTATGCGATCTGTTAGTTGGTCAGGTTTTGGGGGATCCTCGGTGCTTGGGGAAATGCATATGAGAAGCAATATCGCCCGCCCGGCGCAAAGAGTATTGCCGGTCTAACTTGCACCGGATAATGTCTCTAAACTGCTCGTTGTGAGGTATTGTACTCATTACTAGGTCAGAAGGTTGTGGGATCAGCAGAGAGAAAGAAAAGCTCTCTCAGTCTAGCTTGTACAGTACTTCGGTGATTTGACTCTATTCGTCCAAACCATCGAGGTCATCAGTTCGAGATGAAGTCCATAACTGTTTTCGCTAACGTTGCCACGCTTGCGACAAGCATCTCGGCGTCGTGGGTGCCGATTGCTCCTGTGCTTCCAGGACACCACGAGCCCCGTTGGCAGACGGAAGTTAGACCGCGAGCCGACAATTCTTCAACCGCCGGATGGCCCTATGCGCCCTTCAAGACCCAGGGCCGGGACATCGTGAATAGTCAAGGTGATGTCGTGACCTGGGCAGGTGTGAACTGGCCCATGAGCGGTGAGTTGGGCTGAATTGACGCTCCCTGGGCATCGCAGAACTGACGATTTCCGTTCTATAGGAGAAACTATGGTCCCCGAGGGTTTAGAATGGGCATCCGCCGAGGACATCCTTGATAATGTCAAGAGTGTGGGCTTCAACTTCATCCGCATGTGAGTATTGTAGTCCTCCCGGGATTGCCATGAGTTAATCAGTTCGCCGCAGGGGTTATGCTATCGAGATGATCGACGAAGTCTATGAAAGGAACGGAGATGATGTATCACTTGAACTCTCCATGATCCTAGCCCTTGGCTACGAGAACGGGACGAAGGTGACAAACGAAATTGTCGCCAATAACCCCAGCTGGACGGCCCAGACGACACGGTTTGAGATTTGGTCGGACATCGCAAAGATTGCCTTGGAAAGGGGCATATTTATCCACCCAGACGTGCATGTCGGCAAAGCGCAGTGGTGCTGCTCGCACTACGATGGCAACTCTTGGTTCGACGACTACAATTTCAACGTCACAAACTGGAAGCGCGGGCTCTCCTATGTCGCTGACTGGGCCAAGGACCACCCCAACGTGGTCTCAATGTCCCTGCGTAACGAGCTGCGCGCGTCGTGGAACGTGACGGATCTCTACTACAATTGGCAGACAATGGTGGGCAATATGAGCGCCGCCGCGGCAGCGATTCATGACACGAATCCCGACATCTTGATCACGTGGTCGGGCATGCAATTTGATGAGGACTTGTCTGCTTTAACTACCAAGAAGAACATCCTCACCGCACCCTGCTACCAGTGCGATGCTATCCGCGACGCGTTGCGTCGTGATCCCGTCTACTTCGACTTGGACAGCTATCCTTTCGCCGACAAAGTCGTTTGGGAGCTTCATCTCTACGCCATGTCCAACGACTTGGACACAGGCTACTGTGCCATCGTTGAGGCAGGCCTGTACCGGAATGGTTTCAATGCTCTGGGTATGGAGCCCCCAGCAGCATGCAATATCACCAACGACTGTCCACCCGCGCAACGCCTTACTCCAGTTATCTTCTCTGAATTCGGCCATGCTCAAGACTCTACTCTTTACAATGACACATTACAGAACTGCATGAAAGACTACACCAAGAAACATACTGTGAGCTGGATGATGTGGGCGCTGGCCGGCAGCTATAGAATTCGAAGCGGCGTCCAAGGGCTCGAGGATACCTGGGGCATGACCAACTTCGACTTCAGTGGCTGGAGGGACCCAGACACCGTAGAGAACTACTGGAAGCCGTGGGTTGCTGCGATGAACGTCACGACCATTAGCTAATGACTACAACCTAACTATAATAAGTTGACATCATATCTTAAAAGTATTGTCGCTTTCTTCCGCCCAGTGACAGTGAGGCTGGCCATCAAGGTCCGTCAGCCGACGATGGGGGACGTTTATAAATGTGATATGAGAAAATAAAAATATGACAGTTTATCGTTCCATGTCTTGTGCAGTGGAAATCTGAGCGAGGATATAATCACTCGAAATTAATTGCCCTGTACCATGAGATTGTCCATTGGCACATATTGGGCAACACTCACGCTTGGCAGAACCAATGGCCTTACCCGACAGCCCTCGCACACCCATTCTTATAGTTTGATGTCGCGCATTTTATTGGGTTTGCCGTACGACATACCGCAGCAGAGGTGCATATCTCTCTATCTTGTATAAAAATCCTTGATTTGTCATACGTGCATTTGCTTTGCATCCTCTTAAAAGGTACAAGAAAGTAGAAAAATCTTGAATCTGTACCAACTTTCTGTGTTTGGCCTATACTAGAAGAACATGAGGCCATCGCAATTACTCGTCACTAGCTCTTGCCTACTTCCAGGCTTGGCTGCCAATGCGATTGGTGGCAATGAGACAAGGCCGAGAATCATCATCGACACTGACTTCAACACGATAGGCGACGACGGCCAAGTCTTGGCCATGGCGGCCCAGCTACACGCGAGCCGCAAGTTGGAGTTGCTGGGCCTTACGACAATAACAGGCAATCAGTGGCTCGACCAAGGCGTCTCGGACTGCCTGAAAGCTGTCGAGCGGGTCGGGCTTGAGAATGAAGTCGGCGTCTACGTCGGCGCAGAGAATGCATTTCTGCACGACTACAACGCTTTCCTGCTGGAGCAGGCATCGTTTGGGAATGCGACCATGTACACCGGAGCCTACAAATCGCCGCCGCCGCAGCAGCTCGTTCCGCCCGCGGATGGGTTTGCGACGCACACAATTCCGCGGAAACAGCATGCTATTGACTTCATCATCGAGACTGTGCACCATTACCCCAGCCAGGTGTCGCTTTTGGCCATTGGCCCTCTGACCAACGTCGCCTTGGCAATACGACTGGACCCGTCCATCGTCCCGCTGATAAAAGAGATTGTCATCATGGGCGGACAGATTTACGCACCGGGCAATTCCTACATTGGCTCTGGGGAGACCAATTGGTGGTTCGACGCCGAATCGGCACGGGCTGTGTTGCGTGCCGATGTCGCCCGAAAGATTATCCCATTGGATGTGACCAACACGGTCGTCATGTCGGAGGAAATCTACGATTACATCGCTGATTATCAGCCTGCTACTGCCATTACGTCGCTCTTTGCTGGAATTGAGCGCTGGAGCTATGTCTACGATACTGTCGCTTTAGCCTCGCTGTACGATCCAAGTCTGGACGTGGAGGTGCAGGACCTGTACGTTGACGTGAGCTGCGATTTTGACGCACTTTATGGAAAGTCACTAGTCTGGGAAGAAGACCCGTATCCAGGGCTCTCCATCGAAACAGCTTCGTCTGTGGTGTTCAAGGTTGACAATGATCGCTTTTTCGACTTGTACGTCGACCTGCTTACCCGCCCGGTTCCTGTGATTGCCGGTGAGAGTACTTGAGCTGTTGGTCTTGTTACTTCATCAAATAACATCACCGAAATACCATTCTCGAACATGGCTAGATAGTTCGTGTGTATAATTCTCTATGCTGTCATTACAATATGAGAGATGCTCAAGCTTTCTGCGGATCATGGCCCCAGTTCTTCAGACTCCTGGCACTCTTACTGTTCGGGTCCTGCTTCGCCTTGCTCTCCTGCGCGAGATGTCGCTTGCAGTAAGCGACGACTTTTCGCATGTGATCAATGTCGTCTTGCTCGTACTTCTCAGGGTCCTTCTTCGGGTTCTTTTTGAGAATATCGATGATCTTCCTGCCGCTGTTCACATAGGCCAATTCTCGTCAGCGCGACAAGTTCTGAACAAGGGAGACTCGACGCACCTCTCATGCCCGATGGTTTCGCCAGAGCCGTCCTCCTTGCTCCAGCCTGCGCTCTCAGAAGACTCTTCCTTGAGCCAAGTCTCGAGGTCCGAGGCGGACATGTTTACAAGTTCATTGAACTCCCTTGTCAGCCCAATTAGCATCATGGAGCGGATAGAAGTCTTGGCAGTTCTCACTTGACGACTGTTTCGTTGTCTTTCACCATCTTATCGGACTATCCAAGCGACGTTGTGTAGTAATGCAACGCTGCGTATATCGACTAATTTCTCAAGCTGTATCAACGATGATTTCTGGTTCACATGTAAATACCAATGATGCTTTTTATTGATAGTGATATCATGATTCACTTAACACCAGAACGAGCCATGCCAGTGCGCTAAATCAACGACGTCATTAACCTAACGTTAAATTTCAAGTCGTTCAGACTATCACAGCTGTGTAATTCAAAAAACTAAATTAGCATACGAAATGCCATACCGATTGTGAACACAAATCATTGTGGGTCATTATAGCATTTCTCAGCATTTCAGCGAGAGGGAATTACCTACTGAGTCGCTACGATTGTCCATATCATGCCAAGTCGCCTCGCCTGGGCAACGTCAACGTCCACTGCCACGGATACCCATCAAACATGAGAGCAAGTTCTCGACTTAGCTACCAGTACCCATAATGTAACCCATCGTTGCGATTGAGAAGTATGAGGCTTGGCGCCAGTCTCTATCATGGGCCCCAACTTAGTTTCGTGTAGTGGTCTTGCATTGTCTGCTCTAGAATACCCCCATCGCAAACATAATGGGCTAGCGAAAACGCATACCCCATCCACTTTTGACAGAGCTCATCATCCTTGGTGAGGTTATAGTCGACAGCTTGATTGAAGGTCGTTGTGGCAAACCAGACGAGCTCGTTTTCCGGAAAGGGTTTTTGTGTCTTGTAGCAGTTAGCCACCACCGAGCTCAATGCATCTCCAACACTACTTACCTTGGCTGCTTGTTTCACCATATTGCATATCTCCTCGACCAACTTGGAGGAAAGTTCTGCATCCGACATTGTAATCCGCAGAAGGCAACGCATGTACTTTGCGAGCTTCTCACTGTTAAAACTCTCGAGCTTGAAAATTTCGTTGATGATAGTACGCAATGTTGCATAGACAACTTTTATTTGTGAGTAACGTTCTCAGGGCGGTGCTTCATACAAACATACCTTGAACTGGAGGCTGAGCTCGTCCCATGATTTCAAATTCACGGCTGCCTCAAAGTCGAAAACTAGTAAGGTAGTTAGCTTTATTACGAGGTCATTGCTGCATTCGTCGTCGTGCTGGACTGTTCCTTCTAGTTGAGTCTCGAAAGCCTTGGTATGTTTGCGCGAGTTAAGATAGTCTTGCAGCTGCACCTCGACATTATCCTCTGCGCGCGCCAGTGCGATGTAAGCTGTGGCGATCATGAAATGACAGAACATGGCTCTCAAAGAGATATCACCCACGTCATGGTTTGGCAAATCATTTGGGTAATACTGCATGATCGAAACACATGAAATACATATTCGGATCGTGCATCGAAGGTCCCAGTCGGGAGTGTGCTTGACGCCCAGATTGTAAGCGTTCTTGCTGAACCAGGTGAGCTCCGCTACTGTGAACAGCTTAGAGCCATCTCGATCGCGCTGTTCGGATTGGAGAGACGTGACAACTAAGTGAATACCGTTACTACTAGGGGCTAAACTGAGAATGTGATAGGAGAACATACCTGCTTCGAATGCTTTGCAAAGGTCATCCACCACTAACCCAGGGCCAACATGAGATGCTTCTTTACTATCAATGAGGGAGGTCTGAACACGGATCATGGACCGGAGCAGTGCGGGAAAATGTATCTCACAGTCCTGACTGAGTTCGTACTTGTCGGCAAGCAGTTTCAAAGCTTTCAAAGTACACAGCTTGTCGCCACTATGCTGTGCATCCAGGCAACAAGCGTACAAGAACTTGGGATCCTTTGCGGCTGATTTGCTTACCGCATCAATACACTTCGAAGCCATGACCGGATCACCGACCCGGAGTGCAAGCTTATGAGCCAGATACATGGTCATCGGCTGACTCTGGACGCCTTCATTCATGGAAAGAAAGGTTTCCTTGGCCTTGTCCAGATCATTCCTCTCCAAGGCACAAACAAGTGACTTTCTGAGCCAAAGTTAGCCATCTTCATACGATGTACAGGAATACGCATAACTGACCTGGCTATTTTGCCAGCATTGACTGGTCCACATTTGTCGAGCAACGAGTGAGATGCTAGTCTGCACCACGACTCGCACAGATCAAGTTGGCTTTGGGCGGAGGTTGCCTCCACCTTCTTCCAGATCAGCTGAGCTGAAGTTAGCATTTTGTCTATGACGTTTGGAATTCCTCTTACAGTAAGAATGGCCAGCGCTGGATCGACAGCCAGCGGCCTGCCTGTGCTCGCGGAAACGCGGTCAAAGACTGACTCGAGGACGTCGATATCCGTTGGGAAGTCTCTTCGATTCGTTGAAAGAATAACCCTTAGTAAAATGCAGCGTTCTATCCATTCTGTCTTCTCGGAAGGAATGACCTGGTCGAAAATAAACTGGTCAAGTAATGGAGGTGCCAAAGTTGGACTTTTATCATCCAGTTTGCGGATGTGATTAATAATCAGGTTGAAGATCGGGTCAGTAAGACTGGCTGTTCTGATTATGCGTCTGAGAACATCCGCATACGCCTCGCTATCGAAGACTTCGCCTGGGGCTTTCTGAAGGACCTCCAAGCGCAGAAGTAGCACAACAAACGTATCTCCCAGTTCTGACTCAATACAAGCCACATGATTTTCGGCTGCTCTGAAGCTCTCGTCCGTGTTCAGCCCCAGTAGGGAGTGGATTAGAGCCTGAGATATAGACAAGCGAAGCTCAATGGCCTCACGTGAGAGCTGCTCGAGGTCCTGGCTGTTGATTAACTCGTAAGCCCTCTCGAGCCATTTTGATGCCATAGAAAAGTCGCGCTTTCCAAGGGAGTCATTTGCCATCTCAAACAGAGCGTCTGCAAGGGTTTCTGTTGATGCCAGACCTAGCCTTTGCCTCAAAGACTCGGATTTACTGTACATGTGCTCGGCAACGTCAAGGCGGCCGTCTCTCCATGACTTCAGAAGACGTTAGTAAGTGCCCGTGCGACGAGCAATCTATTCGCTTACCGCTACCGTCCGAAGAATGAAGTACTCTGCTTCGAGCTTTGTGCAAATTGCTTGCTCGTCCTCAGACAATCTGTCCTGCATATTCTGCAATAACCCGTTATAATCAACGGCTTTCTGCAGGGAAAGGAGCGCAAAGTCGATTTCGTTTGCGTCTTGCAAGCAATCAGCGTTATGACAAAGTCGATTACCATGTAGAACACATGCAACTTACCTATGCATGATCTCCCAGTCTTGATTGCAAGCTTCGCTAGGCGGATCAAACGATCCGGCTCGTTGCTGTTGGTGCCTTGAGCTAGCACAAGAATTTGAAAAGCGAGAACCCTGGTTAAGACGAGAGCTCTGCGAACAGAGGCTGAATGCTCATTGCTGTTATGGGTCAAGCGAACACAGGTGTTCCAGAGATCCGTGCCAACCAAATCAAGCTGGTCGTTCCACCGAGGCCCTTGCAGTGTATGTGATTTAAGAGTACGAATCTGGTTCTCTAGCTCATCGATGACGTGCCGGACGTCGCTCTCGTCTTTGAGATTGGGCAGTTTCTCATGCATATCTTGGGCGAACGCTGTGGCTAATGTATGAGAAGATCCAGCAGCACGCAATTCACCGGGGTAGCATACCAATAATAGTATCTACTCGCTTGTCTTTCTTGCTAGTCCCGCCGGAGTTGGGACCCGACGCCATGATGAAGGACACTGTCCGGAGATTGGCAAAAAAGCACCGATGGGGTGCGACTAAGATGCGCGTAGAGAGACTTGGTTGACTGTGGAAACGAACTCCATGGATTTTACTTATGGAACGCGTGTTACGAGGGGAGGACAGACTTGAATGATGCGCGACAAAATTTTGCAGATCTTAGGTGGACTGTCCATTGGGTACTGGGAGAAAGGCAGGCACGGCCGAGGCTATGCGTGCTTGCCCCAGAACTATCAATGCGATTTCTTATCCAATGTGTGGCACCCTCCAATTATCGAGTTCAGCCAAGTGTTTTCTGCGTAGCGTTTAACATAATTTTTAACATTCATGTGTGAATGCAAGGCAGAGACGCCAAAGAGCTGGCGACCTGGTGTGCGATAGTGTATCAGAGCTGGTCCCCATGTTGCCAGAGCAAACGAGTGGCAGTGGCGGGTGGACCTCATCGCGCCCATCACCAAGAAAATTGTGGTCCATATTATGATAGATATAGCTCAGCAACCCATGATCTTTGTGACTGGAAGGTGGTATTAATGCGCAGGATCGTGTGGGAGGAAATTGCCCACAATAAGACTGGGTCTGTTATTGGGTTAGAGACGATGGTACATCGTATGGATATGCGTGACTGTGGCAGCGGAGGATACAGCTGAAAGGAAAACTTACATCTTATGGTCGTCTCGCCGGATCATGAACGAAAAGCAACAGTTCACAATAGGATCGTGAGATTGATCGTCTGGATTTTTAAGGGCACAAGCCGTCAACAAGCTGTCGTGTGCAGGGTCGAATGCGATCGTTCCGAACTCCTCCCAGTATCGGACGAGGGAGTCTTCAGTCAGTATTTCGTGCAGAGATATCTTGCCCTAATCCGGATTGTTAGCAGGGCGAGGCAACACATGGTCGTATCTTAACCCACATCTCGTAATCGCTCTACCGGGACATGGATTAACTCCGCCATCTCCTTATTGCCACGGAAAATCTCGCCGGTTCTTCTCCAGCAGCAGGCTGGTACTGCCATGGCTGCGAAGACTCTGTCATACTCCAGTAACGTGCGCTCAAACCACATTTCGACATAGATGAGCTCCATATCGGTCAGATTATGTATCTTCTCGCGAAACTTTGGTCGGAATCGGTCTAGCTGACGCAAGATCTTTTGCTTAGAAGAGCTGGCAATGTGACTGTCCATGTACTTCCCGAGCCTTGCGTATCCCTTGATATAGTTGAACGGCTTCAGAAGGCCTGCGTCAAATTTGGCTTTCAAGACACGCTGCATGCGCTCCTCTGGCGTGTCGTTGCCAGATGGATCGGCGGCCTGTAGGTAGAAGTCGCGGGTTTTGTCTGTGGGGATCACGCTTGCTGGTCTTGAGATCGAACCGCCTTGATCTGCGCTCGGCGGCAGCATGGAGCCTTGTGTGGCGCCTGGAGGGAGCAGATGGCTGCCGCCCGACGCGCTGGCCATGTCGGATTGACTGCTCCTAAAGACGTTTTGGTCGTCCGGAAGAGCGCCAGTATCATCGAGAAGACTAGTGTTCAGGAAATCATTCAGAAGATTGAACTCATGGGTGACTTCAGGGGCCAGCATATACTGGGGATTATAGCTGTGCATATCGTGAAATTGGTTTTGGGCGGTCAACCAAGCATCAGAAAATCCGGCAACTACACAAATCACCTCAGCTTTCTGTGGCATTCGAGCTTGGAAGGGTTCTACAAGACCTACATTGGTTCATGTTGCTGCTAGAGGCATTGGCCTGCATCCCAGAGACCGGATTCGGTGACACGAGCTGTAAGTGGTTTGCCTGGCCCAGCGCACCTGCACCTGCACCAAAACCTTGCTTGGAACTCTGAGACGCCCCATTGCCGTTGAAGGAGGGCGGGCCCATCGCCGCGGCATCGTTCTGGTCTATCGAACTCCGCGGCAGCTCAGGTTGACTCTCTGATTCGTCCTGCCCGGCCGCTGAATGGCCGGACTTGGACTTTTTCGCGTCCGGATCTCTTGGCTCATCATGGCACAGATGAGCTATGTTTCGCTTGATGCACCTGGTACAAGGCCTCTCCTATAATCGCACAATTGGCTTTAGTGAGTTGTTACCGCGTTGCGGCCACGATCAATATGCGTAGCAAGCCGCAGAGGAAAGATGTCACATACAAGATCGCATGTCATATGCTGGAAGCCCACGGGCATTAGAGTTAGCCAACTGTCACACCTAGACGTCTTTGATACGCAGAGAAAAGAGAGCCGTTAAGCTAGAGCTGTATGGGAGACTGGATAGCCAGGACCCCATGTCTCTGGCGGCTGCTGTCTTAGCAGATTAAAGGTAGACAAGGTCACCACTTTGACGCAGGCGCAAACACGCAGACGTGGACCCAATGATTAAGGGATGGCGGCATGTGTTGGACAGACTAAAATGCTTACAGATCGACGACAATAGACACAAGCTGTAGGAACGCGACCCAAAAATTAGCCAGTGCTCCGCGCAATACGACCTCGATCTTGAATCCAGGGGTGAATAGGGGAATTCTGGCAGCGAGGTATGGCATACCGTGATTAACCTTGCGCCTCTTCCTGGGGCTCTTATTTGACTCGGTAGCACTCGCGCTGGGAGCGGCGGTTGGGGTGCTGTCTTTGGACTTTGAGGTTCCGTTCGTGTCGCTGTCGGACTTCGCGTCCTTGGCGGCAACTTGACTGCTGCTACCGTCGCCCGCCATCGTGCTCTCCTGCTTCAGACTATTCGGGCGTGGGCATTGGTAAGTGTTCCCATTGGGTGCCTATGTTACGCAAGGCACATGTAGCTCGTGGATCATCGAGGACGGGTCGGCGGGTATGCGCAGGAACCCAGGACTGCGCTGGCCACAGGCGTCCCGAAGGTCGTCCCTCTTGGTACGAATTTGCTATGAGTTGCGCGCGCGCGATTTCGCCGGGGTCATTGGTGGTGTTTACGCCTACACCCGCGGTAGTGATTGGATCAAATTCGACTTTCCCGATTCCCGAGGTCGAGAGTGCTGCAAACCGCGACCTACCCGTGGGGCGGCTGCGATCGGTCGAAATGTTGCGCAACGAATTGGTGGGGAGGCACAGCAATTGACCACTAACTTGGTGCATTGTAGGTAAGCACGTAAGGTACAATGTACGGCTTAGCCTAGAGTGTAGGGAGCCTGGCGTCAGCGCCAAGTCTAGCACTACACTAGACTAGTGCCAGGCATAGGTACCGGTTTGCAGGACATGGAGGCCATCTGAGCAGGATGCCACAACCTCACCACCATTGAGATTGCTGCTCCCGGAAAGCTGGTTTCACTTGCAGAAGCTCCTGGACTATCTGCACAATATGCTCTGGAGCATTGATGGTCTTTAAGCGCTGCAGTGTACGTTTAATAGCCCCGGGTGTAGCATCTGAACAAGCTGGTGATAACCAGTTACGTAGTGCTACATCCGCCCAGCCTATATCATCGTATGGACCATTAAAAATAGATTCATCAATAGAGGTGGCAAGCCGTTGATATTACCTGCAATTGTCTCGTTTTAGAATACTTCACCCAAGTGGTAATGGTAATGACATGGCAAGGACCTTAATACTTATAGACGGAAACGCTAGAGTTGTGGCTAGAGATATCGGTTGAACAGGCAGACCAAGTGTGGTATGACAAAGGCTCCCTTCTGCACATGCGGCAGGTATATTCAATGGCGAATACCAAGATCCACATTTCAATATGACAAAATGAAGTTCACAGCATCCGTTGGTCGCAAGGGGATTGTCTTTTATTCCTACGTTATTGTTTGGAAGGAAAGCTTGCGAGATTAGAACTCGGATATGTCATGGAAAGGGGACCGAGGCTCTTAAGGGAATTTTAATGGCACAAATTAGATCTCCTTGCTAGTAAGTTGGGTACTGCATGGCGCCTGAAGTTTTCGACTTGCCTCCCTCTTGTATTAAGCACGCCAAACAATCCCAGAATAAGGAACTTCTTTCTCTAATGATGCAGACTAGTACTTTTACAGCAGTAAGAACAAGCTTCTGGATATGTAAACGACTAAGAGAAACCCCTAGCACAACACGGTCTTTTAGCAGATGCCTGCTCATCTGCCGATGATGCTACAAATGCGATCAGGACGGCCGCGCTGCTTGATGGTTTTGCGGAAGGGAGATGAGGAAACACACTTGAGCTATATATTAGGGCATAGCCTAAAATTTTCCCTAATTACAGGTAACATAGCCAAAAATTATATGCTAAAGTAGAGAAAGATTATATGACTGTGAGATGACGGGGGGATAAATAAAAGAAATGGTAGAGTGATACCTTTTTGAGATAGTCGCAGTCGGAGGAAGCCAAGAGGACGAGAAGCATACTAGGTGCATCCTGTTTTGTGCCACCATCCTGTCAAAGAACGTGAGTAGCTGTGAATGGCATTGAAATTCTATGTTATGTTTTTCTGCCACGCAGTGACAGGTCTCAATATTCCTGGCCAACGGAATTGAACATGAGCAATGACTGTAACCGATACTGACTATGAGGGGTCTTATAAAAGCCTGAGGCGGCATCCTATCAATTTGTATGGTAGCCACAACCACGGCTGCAATCTTAGCTGAATGGAATTGCCGAGCACTCTTGGGGGTTAGTAAATATACTGCAGACATGGTTATTACTCTAAGCTGCAAAAGCTTATGGCTCATCCATTCTCCTGCATATCTAACTGTTCTTTCCCTAGACTGCGTCATTATTAGAGTGTTCAAATATTTTGTCTAATTCTCGAGCATTGAAACAATTCTTCTTGATCATCCAGAATGTTTTGCCTCTTGGCAAATCAAGGAGGAACAGTCCTATAAAGCGAACAAGTAATTATGCAGGCACATGCTGGGAACGACTTGAAGAAGTTGCTAGATTAGGTGAATATGAGCGATTTATCAAGCGAGTGTAGCATCCATAATAGCCAACACGTGTTGTTAGTCTTTATGATGATACTGTCCAGATCTTGGAGGAATGTGCGGCGAGTCTCGGACCACCACCTGCACTGCCTCCCTGCACTCAGTCTGCAGGGCCGGGGCAATGCGGGGTTGCGGGGGTGGGGCCGGTCCTCACTTTGTACCTACATGGTGCATTGTAGAATTGCTGCTGCTTCTTTTTGGACCTCTCTCCGCATACTGCATGCATGTATAAGAGACTCTCCTTCGCTTTAATCTGTCTTTTCGTTTCTTCCGGCTAGGTGAGAATCAAGTCTTAGCAAATGAAGCCATATCTGGTAGCCCGTAGATTGTACGAGGCAGGATACTTGCCTCAGGCTCTTCCTCCCTTCGCCCACAGGCAAGACTACACTACGGTAGGTTAGAAGGACAATATTTAGGTAATCTCTTAATCCTTGTCTTAAACTCCGGCCTGCTAGACCGCTCGACAAGGCTTGTTTCGGTAACGTTGTCTTGCCTTTTGTGACAGGCGCCGTTACCCAGGGCGTTCCATAGTGGGGTCACGTGAGTTAGCGTTACAGTACTCGCTACTAGCGCTAAATGCACACCGACTACTACGCCGAATGAGGAAATCCTTAGATCTTTATTCGCGTACCACTAAAAAAGATAGGCCGTTGACGCGTCCCATCAATCGGCCGAAGGTCAAATTGCCCTCCACCACGTATCAACATGGTCGAATGTCCCATCTGCAGCAGGCAAGTCCAATCGGTAAAGATCAACGATCATATCGATTCACAATGTCAGGAATTTGTGATTGACAACTCTGCCGCTCCGCCGGAATCCTCTTCACCGGCCGTTCCTCCGACGCAAAATGGCTTCTTCTCGTCGCAAAAACGACCTGCATCAAGCTTTTTCCAAACACCAGCGTCGAAGAAACAGGCGACACAATCGACACAAGCGACTCCCTCCAAAGCGCATGCACCCTCGGTGAATGGCGCCAAGGAAGCGACAAAGCCAGCACTAAACGGCGGCACGAAGCGAAGGTTCGACGAGGGACCGGGCCAGCTCGAAGACTTGCCCATGCCCGATGCTGATGGACGACCAGAAGCTGCGACAGTGGCAGAAGATTCGGGACGGGTCATAAAAAGGACGAAGACGAATAAAGCAGCACCACTGGCTGAGCGCATGCGACCGCAGAACTTCAACAATGTGTTTGGGCAAGAGCTAGTCGGGCCAAATGGTGTGCTGCGGTCGCTGATCGAGTCAGATCGCGTTCCATCTCTGATCCTTTGGGGACCTAGCGGCAGTGGCAAGACTACAATAGCAAGATGCATAGCACAAATGGTTGGGTCGAGGTTCATAGAGCTGAATGCTACAAGCTCAGGAGTTCAAGAGGTCAAGAAGATCTTTACAGAGGCAGAGAACGAGTCGAAACTCACGGGGCGGAAAACAATCATCTTCTGCGATGAGATACATCGGTTCAATAAAGCACAACAAGACGTCTTCTTGAAGCCTGTAGAGGCAGGCACCATCACCCTCATAGGTGCCACGACAGAAAATCCGAGTTTCAAGGTTGTCAACGCTCTTCTGTCTCGGTGTCGGACATTTACATTGCAGAAGCTTACGACGGAGGACGTTATTAATATTCTGAATCGCGCCTTGGAGACAGAGCAATCTGGCTCTTCGAACCTCTCCTCGCCCCTGTTAGACGAGGAGCTCCTTTCGTACCTTGCCAAATTTGCGGATGGGGACGCACGAACAGCGCTGAACCTCCTCGAATTGGCCATCTCTCTCTCGGCACGAGAAAACATAACAAAAGCAGACATCAAAACGTCCCTTACCAAAACTCTAGTATACGATCGTGCTGGTGACCAGCACTACGACACCATTTCTGCCTTCCACAAATCCGTCCGCGGCTCAGATGCCGATGCGGCATTGTATTACCTGGCTCGCATGCTGCAGTCGGGGGAGGACCCGCTCTTCATTGCCCGCCGGATGGTTGTCATTGCCTCTGAAGATGTCGGGCTCGCGGACAACAGCCTCCTGCCCCTTGCAACAGCTGCATATACAGCCACGCAGCAAATCGGGATGCCTGAGGCTCGGATCCCTCTCGCGCATTGCGCAGTGGCCCTGTGTCTTGCTCCCAAATCAACTAGGGCATATAGAGGTTTGAACAATGCGTATGCTGCTTTGAAAGAGCCAGGTGTAGCAGGTTTACCGGTACCGATACATCTGAGGAATGCTCCGACGAGGCTCATGAAGGATCTTGGATATGGCGCGGAGTATAAATACAACCCCAATTACAAGGACGGCAAAGTCAAGCAGGACTATCTTCCTGATGACTTGCTGGGACGAAAGTTTCTGGAAGAGAGAGACCTGGGAACCGTGGTTGATGCCGATCTGTTGGAAGACGGCTGAGAAGATTGCAAAGTACTGGAGGAGAAATGTGATACGAAGATGTCTGACTGAAGTCCGATACTATGCACACAAACGGCTGTGCGCTTGAGATATTTTGGCATACCAGCATAGATTCTGGATACCTTCGATCTTATTGGGACGCTTTCTAGAGAGCCACAATATGCCTCTAGTCGGCACCACGAGCACGTGGGCATCGGGCAAGGATGATCTGTCTCAAGCTTCAAAGCGGACTCTTAGTCGTCGATGCTACTAGACAAAATTGAATGGAAACGACCGTAAGGTTGCCTAGATGTTGCCAACAGCAGGGAAAGCGGAGCTATTGACGTTCAAAATGAGGGTTCGTGATCTCTGACCAAGTCCTTTGCAGCCGAAACTGACATGTCTATCCCAATTTCTGCGATGATGATATCGCGTGGAGTGTATCCGCTTCTGCGTGTTCCATGTCATAGTCGTTAACGAAGTCCTCGACTAGATGAACCACTGAATCAGATTGTATGTACTCAGCTGCAAAAGTTATCTGATCAATACTATTATGTGTTCATGTTAAATATCGTATAATCCTATAAAGAAGGTCAGCCATGATTCGCGATATGGCTCCTAGAAACAACGGCCATCAGGGTCAAGTTCTGTTCAGTATCTGTGCGAGGCTTAATTTAAGGCTGGCCGGATCGTCGTTTGCTTCTGCAGATATACGGACCTCTGTCATGAACGATGACATTTACACTATCACCCATCTGTAGTAACCATCATAAAGTCAGTTTGCGGCACCCAATTATGCAGGCATTCATTACTTGCATCAAATTTTAACGCGATCTCAATCACTGCAATTCCCCTGGGAGCAGGACGGATGTCGGTAATTTCGAGCTCCCCTAGTAACCTGTTGTCTTTCGTGAGGACGGGTTCTCCTACAAAAATCCTAATGAGCATTTTAATTTGGCTATGTTTCGCAGTGGTGGACTTCTGCGATTAAAGCGCCAGGATGGGCGTGTTGTGCCTGACGATCGATCGTCTTGTAAATTCCGCCCGTCGTTTCCTGACAGGCTGATAAGTTTTTTTTTTTTTTTTTTCTTTCCTTTTTCCTCCCTAGACTGGAACGGAAGTAATTCTTGAGATCCATAGTTCCAACAGATAGTAGATTGGTGCTCATCTTACAACCCAAGTCGTATGTACCTCCAGAAGATAGCGCTAAGCCGCGAACGCCGGCGCCCAAACCGACACTTGCATCCGGTTTCGCACCCGTTAGCCTATTCCTCATTCCAAAAAAACAGCCCAAAACTCTTCTGGATTTATAGTCTGGTATTAATGTACTTGTGTGGAAGAGGAGGGCCTTGGGATTACCTTTTGGATTCGGCTTGAGCCACCGCCAAGTATCAGATGGTCGATCTGTATGTGACTTATTTTCAAATACATTGGAGTAGGCAATTCAAAAACTCAAAAGCAGCTTATAAGGGATGAGTGGCGCCAACCTACCATTGAGCACTTATGTAATAGAGTCCATGGATCGTTGGAACAAATCCAAATTGAGCTCAACGAACGTGAAGATGCTAAGCGGTTCGTTCAGACTCAATCCGTTGAATAGATCTTCGATCTCAATCGTCGATCGTGTCTTGGAGGATTGCTTTTTCTCTTTTTGCGATCTCTACTGCGGCTTGAAGTTTGTTGGTTGCTTCTGTGTTAGACCGAGCGTCTACATCACATTGTTGCTCAAGCTTGTCGAGATAGCTAATCGCCATTGTCAGAAATCTAGGGATTTCGATGAACATGGGACGCTGAATATTTACTATTCTACTACCCCCGTGTTGAAGTCGTCACCAACAATATTAGTACTGGTATTACCCAAAATTTCGAAAACACCTAGGTCAACTGAAAAGACTGTGACATCAACTTGTGTGGCGCCAATGTCAAGGACGACTGTAAGTTATTCCTCTCAACCGTCAATCTTGTCGATTCCAGTAGCGATGGCAACAGCCGTACCTGTGAGAATGAGCCGGATATGCCAAGTTCGTGCTAGTGGGGCGTGCTCACGATCTTGTGAATCCTTCAGTGTTCGTACACGCAGAAGCCGCACTGACTCACAGCAGCCACGAAATACCTTCAAGTTCTTTCAACACCAATAATTCAAAATACAAAGGACACTAACTGAAAAGATCCATAATGTAACTCATTTTAATGCCTGCCTTCAATTGAAGACACCACTGTCAATTGATATCCAGTCAGAAATATACGTGCATAACAAGGGGACGGGGATCTTGCAGTGTTGATCGAGCTACCAGAGCTAACTGAGGCGGGCGACTATTTGTGTAATGCATGATGGTACAGAGTAGGTGGTTTTCAGAGACATGTTGTATTTCTTGTTACAGTACTCTGCGGATCTGTGAAGACAGGGGAGGGCGCATTCAATATCGTATATTTCAGGGCTGTCTCCAAACATATAGAGCCTCTTATACCTGCGACGTTTTCATGTACAGTTGATATGTAGACCTCCATCTTCCAAATTTTGCTAGCATTAACGGTAGCACTAATCCATGTGTAGACCGTAACTCTGGGGTAGTGCAATTGGATGTATAGTCTAAACCCCGAGTGAAGCCGAGATTTGTCATACAAAAGCCATCTCGAAAATCCTCTTTGCAGGTTCTGTTGTCGCTGCTCAAAAGTGGCGGCACGACGAATGGCAGGATAGGGGCAAGCTTGCCGTGATTGGCTAAAACCGGATCACCATCCTTGGCACGTGCGCTGGACCTGATGCACTTCGACCAAGCAGACCAAGGAAAGTGCGTGAAATTGTTTGTGATTCTCACCGTTCTCGTCCTCCACCAAATTTCCAGGCTTGAACAACCTGGCATTTGAAAAGAGGGCAAAAACATCAGAAAACTGTACCCAAATTCGCTTAGAGTTGAGGACTCGCTCACGGCTCGAGTTGACCAATATCGTTCAGGTCTTCAGCAGCACCATGGATTTGGCGTCGGCCGGCGGTCCACCACCGTATATTCTGGTTGAGGTTCCTCAAGGTGCGGTGCCTGAGCGGTATCAAGACGAAACCAACAAACATGCGCCACCATCGCTACCATCAAGGCCTCTGTCTGCCCCTTCCGCTTCGGTACCCGAAGACAGCCCGCCACTTCATCAGGCAGAAGTTATCTCAGCCACATCGGGTCAACCAGCTGCGCTATCTCCCGTACGATCACAGGAGGGAGATGAAGATGAAAAGCAAAGCCATTTTGCCAAGCGCTTCATGGGCAATATGCTCGTCGCCCGCCTCGGGCGCGCTGGCGTGCAATCCGTCACCTCGACCGTAAAGTTGCCGCTCTACCTATCTCCTTGGGGTGACAACAACCCTTTCGTGCTCCCTAACCTGCGAAAGCGAGACCTGGCCTTAGCAGGTGTTATGCATTTTGGCGCCGACGCTCTCATTGGCAGTTCCCTCACGGCCGTCGAGACTGTGGTGCAGCACGGCGCAAGCTGGACTGCCGAGCAGAGCCTGGATCAGGGGGTTGACAAGCTGAGGGGCGGCGCAAAACCTCATAGTGTCAAGCGCACGGCCGGGCTGACGAGTGTGGAGGTCAGGATCAAGCACAAGCTCATTGGCGAGGAGGCCGAATTGAGATTCTTTGAATCGAAAGATACGGCTCATGTGTTGAGCTGTGCCAAAGGCTGGTTCTGTCCGTATTTGTATTGCTCGAGCCGTGTTTCCCAGTTGTCGAGGAAGAAAGACTTCACCGTCGCCGAGGTCATGGGACCCGGGCTGAAAGGTAATATGCATGGCCGGTGATGATTCTATTTCTAACGGCTGACTTGGAAGCAGCCGACGCAGCACTGGCGCCTACTTTGTTATCGTGCATCACTAACGAGGATGCACCTATATGTCGCCTGGACACCGGTGAGAATGCGGGAACGACGAGTACCCATTATTCTCGATTCGCCATCTTCTTCATGGGCATCTCACCCTACAGGACGGCCTCAGCTTGGTCCCAGGCCAAAGTGCCCGGTGAAGCAAGGATTCGCTTCCATCTCTTGACCCATGTACCTGCAGTAGTTGTGCCTATTAAGTCAACAGCTCCGGTGTGTGCTTGGAGCCCATGGACATTGGATCAAATCCTTGGAAATGAGGATGGATATAGTGCGGAGACTCACCGCAACGACATTGTCCGATATCTGGATACCCTCATAGAAGCGGCTTACATAAGAGGGCAGAGCAAAGACACCTGGCGACAGGAGCTTTCGGACGCGGTGGATCAGATATTGACCGGCATTAGAAACATCTCTTCAACATTAGGCTCCATCGCGGATGCATTCGAAAACGAGCACGGTGGCATTGTGATGTTCAGATTCTAGGGGTATAGGAAAAGAAAAGGATTATGGACTATGTGTTCTATTAAGGTTAGCACCTTTCCAATTCAGTACCCATTCTCCGCTGTCGCGGCTCTATGTTCTATTCTCTATCCGTGACCATCTGATTGGCCACAAACTATCATGCTCCTCCTGCTGCCTAGAAACGCCGAGTTCTAAATTTTATACATAATGAAAATCTTACAAATTTTGGGCTTTATTCTGCCTTCTTCGAGGTCTTGGTCCTCAGCTTCATCAGGCCATACACTAGAGCATATGAGCTGAAAGCAAAGAGAACCACGATACCCGCATCACGCCAGCCGTATGAGTAGCTCTCGAGGTTTAGGGTCCTGAGGTAATCACTACCATCACGATACTGGCACACCTTGCAGCCAGTCGTGGCATCGGGGTTGATGAGATTACTGCTCGCACCAGCGCCCATCATGTAGTCTGAGAGGTACTCTGAGCATGTTCCGTTTGGCGGGTCGAAGATAGCGAATTCGCTTTCAGCACAATTGATCGTGGTGCCCCAAATGTCGAAGACAAGCATACTGCCCATGAGGTAGTTGAAAGGGTTGAGGTAGTACATCCAATACCTCCAGAAGACTTGGAGCTGTGAATAAGGCACCAGAACACCGCAGAAGGAAACCAGAGTACCGATGAAGACAGGATTGGCGAGAGAGGCGAACACAGCATTTGGAGCGTAAGCTGCGATGAACTGACCAATACCAGTATACACAAACTCGTACATCAGCATGACGAAGAACGTGGCGCCAGCCCGACTAGACTCGTTGGAGAATCCAACCGTGTAGTACCAGCACACGAAATACAGCACTGCACAAACGCACAGATACGGGAACTCGGAGAAGACAAGGCCGGTGACGAAGGCAACCCACGAATACATTTTCGACTTCTTCTCGCGGGTTTCGAAAACATCTCGTCGCTCGATGAAGAGGGGCTGAAGTTGGTTGATGACACCCGGAGCGACGAAAATAAAGTTGAAGACTGTGAAGAGACGCATCTGCAAGTCGCCAACCGTATCACCAATCATCCAGAATGAAAATCCATTGACAAGTGCCGATGAAACATGAAGTGCGATCTTGTTGTTTATATAGTCGGTGTTGCGGAAGAGGGCAGTATTCATTCACTGGGTGACGATCTTGATTTGGGACGAGAGAGGCACGGCAAATTCGTGCCCATCGTCGACGGTACCCGGGGGTTTAGAGGCTGCGTCATCGATCATACGGTCAAGTTCCGTTGCCACTACATCGTGCTCGGGCGAAGACAGCCAGACTTCATTCCAGTCGCGCCCTTGGGACAAGTGGCCAGACACAACATCGATCATGTGTTCTGCGGGATTGGCGTCTTCGGGACAAGGTGCACCATATCTACCAAAATAATCCTTAACCACATTGGCGTTGTCGCCAATGTCACCGAAGTAGACGGTCTTTCCACCCTTGGCCAAAAGCAGGAGCGTGTCAAATTGTGCGAATAGCTGTGCAGAAGGCTGGTGGATCGTGACGAGTACTGCCTGACCGACGTCGGCAAGCTTGCGCAGGAATCGGACTGTATTGTAGGCAGATTGGCCATCAAGTCCGGAAGTGGGCTCATCCAAGAAAATCAGAATGCTGGGTTTTGACACCAGCTCAACTCCGATCGTCACACGCTTCCTTTGTTCGACAGTCAGACCTGCACCAACTTGTCCGATCAGGGTATCGGCCAGGTCATGCAGCTCGAGAAGGTCAATGATGGTGTCGACATATTTCAGCTTCTCTTCATCAGGAACATCTCTGCTCTGTCGCAGCAACGCCGAGAACTCCAGGGCTTCACGAACGGTAGCGAACGGTTCATGGACATCGAGCTGTTCACAATAACCTGCCGATCGCTGGAAAGAGACAGGCAAAGGGCGCCCGTCAACAAGAACTGAACCACGGATTGCGCCCTCAGTCTTTCGCTGAGCCAGAACATCGAGCAGTGTGGTTTTTCCTGCCCCTGACGAGCCCATCAAAGCTCCTAGCATTCCGGGTTTGACCCACCCCTGGACGTTATCGAGCAATAGTCGATCGCCATGGGGTGTTTTCACAGTGTAAGAGAGATTTTTCCAAGTGAAGATCGATGTATTGCGAACCAAGTCACCAGCCACTGAACCCTGATCAGGAGTTCCAGCAGCTGTGGTTTCACCACTGCGATCGCTGCTTCTAGTATACAGCGGCTTCTCTTGGACTTGAGACTCAGGGTCGGATTGCAATGCGCGAGCAACTTTGGCTTTTTCTCTGGGGATAAGGAGCGATGGGCCGCCTTCGGCAGAGGAACGCCACCTGGTCGTCATGATGATTGTGATCGCAACGAACAGTGCCCACCAAGCCCAGACAATGCCGAAATTTCTCCACAGATGGTCATAACTGTACGATAGGGAAGCCAGGTAGGCGTCGCCAGACACAGAGGTTTCGCCCTGGACTGCACCACCCACGCCGGCACAGGACATGTACAGCGGGTCGTCGTAACCAGCTCCAAGGGGAACAAGATTGTTACCGACACAGGGAATGGTTTTGCCGTGGAATTCATTGGACAGAAGCGCGTCAAATGCGTAGGCTAGAGGATCAATCCAAAAGACCCACACGAACCAAGGGTGCATTTGAGGCTTCTGGATCATATAACCTGTATACCTAGATGTTGGCGTGAGTAAGATGGTCTAAGAACGGGGGCAGTAGAATGCTTATATGAGGACTTACATGATCGCTAGTGAAATGATCAGGCCAGATACCTTTGAGGCACCATCGAAGGTTGAAAATGAAGCACCGATAGATCGGAACAAGGCTGTCATACACTAAAATCTTGTCAATGCTTTTATTCTTATTCATCTCTTCGAGGGAAGAGTTGATGGTTGACTTACCATTGTTGTGGCCAGGAGCAAAACCCAGTAAGTGAAAAACGTACTTGCCGACATAGTCAACCCAACCATGAAGTACAACACGACGGAGAATATTGAGATCTGAAATAGAATCACAGGTATATCTGCTGCGATTTGTGCAATGCAAAAGGCAGCAGGGTGGAAGAGCCCAAAGAGCTTATGCTTAATTAACACCGGCCGACCGGAAAAAGACTCCGTGACTTCGGACATAGATAAAAGAGAGTTAAAGAGGAGCGAGAAGAACAGAGCACCGGATTTGATGAAGAGGCCGCCAGAGTTGTCAGGCGCATTATAGAATAAAGATCCAGCGATGAGGGCTTGCGCCAAGGTCGAGATCTGTTTGATCAGAAAGGTGGCCTTGTCTCCCCATATGATCTGGTATTGACGAGTGACACAAGCTTTGACCTGCGTAGCAAAGCTGACGGTGAGGGGGCTATTCGCAGGCAGTTGGTGGTGTTTTTCGCCTTTCACTCCTTCACGGAAGAGCTTCGTTTTCTCATTGGCTTCTTCCGTGGTGGGAAAGTCGTACTCGGCGATCATCTCTGCGTGTATATGCGACTCTTTAAATTTTTGTTCGAGGGTTTCGGCGTCTCGAGGGAACGTATTCTCGAAACCCGGCCGGATTTGCCGCTCTGTGGGAACAGTCACGCCCGTCAAGAAGTCTGCAACATTGGCGCCATCTTGGCAGATGAAGCCAAGCTCTTCCATGAATGGCCGGGCCTGGGTCATAGGGCCGTAGTAGATCTCTTTGCCGCCATCGAGGACAAGGACCTTATCGAAGAGGTTGTAGATACCGTTGCCGGCTTGGTAAAGCGTGACGATAGAGGCAAGCCCAAATACATCCGTCATGGCGCGGATGGCTTTGGTATACTCGAGGGCACTATGAGGGGGTAAGTTAGATTCAAGCTCAAGATAGTACGGCTGGTACATTGCATGGCAGCAAGGTCAGCTAATTTGATGGAATGGTGATGAACGTACGTGCTAGCGTCGAGACCCCTCGTACTATTGTCCCAGCAGTACACGGACCCTCTAGTTGCAAGTGTCTCTATGATGGAAACTCTCTTCCTTTCGCCACCTGATACACCTCGTACGTATTCGTTGCCGACTTTCGTATCAAACGTGTGTTGAATTCCCATGGATTGCAATAAGAAATCGCGGGTTTCGGAACGCAGGTCCTCGTTCGACGCAACACCCTCGGGTAACTTGGCTGGGATCTTCAGTCTTGTCGCAAAGTCCATGGTCTGCCCAACTGTCAGTGTCGGAAAAAATAACTCCTCTTCCGTGTTCATGACGATCTGCCCCCGGTATTTTGCAGCCTCCTTTGCGTCCATGGAGCCATAGTGTACGTCGCCTGAGACTGATGCGAATCCTTCTCGCCGATTTGCTAGAAGACCCAGTAGTGTAGTACATCCAGAGCCTATCAGAATTCAGTGTTAGATTCATATGGTCTGTCCCGGTAATCATGACCACTGCTCAGAAATGCAACAACTCGGCCGGGATTAGCTTACCGGGTCGGCCAAGAACAAGCAACATCTCTCCTGGCTTAACACAACCATGACTGCCATCGAGAATAGTCTTCAATGGCGGCTTCCGCCTCGACTCCTGGATAAGTTTGGGGATATTAAACTGAGTAGCGACATTTTCGTGTATTGCCGCGTCAGCGCTGACTGCTTTCACTGTAAGGTTTTCCCAGGTGATGCCAAGTTCTCGGGAAGGGAAACCGGAACGCTGGTCTCTTTCCCTTACCGCGGCGATATCCGGCTTCAGAGCCCATGAATCATCCTTCTCGTAGTTGGATCGATCACTATCCGTCAATGTTCCTTCGGAGTCCATGTTTGGGTCAGGCATGGTCCCCTCCGTTAGGGACGAAGCGAGACTGGAATGAATAGTGTCGGCTTACGGAGTATAGTTTCGAAATTCAGCATGGACTAGGGGCGGCAAGCTGAAGTATTGATATACTTTACACATCATAACCCACCATTTGTCATGATGGCCGGTGGACGGCTCTAGCGAGACTCCGGATAGCTAACATGGCGGACTTAAGGGGTATGGGTATCCACAATGCTTATAATTCAAAACAAGTGGAATCAACGGGTTTTCCATGCTGACACTGCCGACACCGCTGAGTAACCCAGCAAGATATGCCTTTGTATTGCTATCAACGCGTAGGACCTGGGCCGTGGCTTCGCATTAAGATCTAATAATACGTCATTACAAAGATCTGAAGACCCGCTGATATGCTGGAGCATAGGTTTCGGCGTAGGCTATAACTACAGCCGCGAGCTTGAAATGGACAGCTCTGCTTGTTGAGCCGGTGCGCTCTGGATGCTATGATAGGTCGACGCAGAGTTTTGATTGGCTGCATGGAATCTTAGAAGCCCCGCTTAGTCAGCGGAATGGCGGTATTTCGGATATGATGGATGTGACGACTCCTGTCTAGCGTAATCAGTCAGAAGCTAGTGCCCTATGATAGCCCATCACCGCGACTTCCGGGCCTGAAATACCCACCCCTAAGCCCCTACTGTACGCAAGATCCATCTACGGGGATTCCAGGGCTTCGAGCTTCGTAATTTTCATCATTCTGCGGCGCCATTTGCCGCTTACTCAGCGGCACTTTGGCGTAGTATGGACAAAGCGACGACGCGGATTAGACATCACAGCGCCACCCATCTACACAGACGCACAATATAGTCCGTATTGGAGATTACGTGAACCGATCCGTCTAGGGATGCACGAAGGGTGACAACTGAAGATTGGAGCCAAGATGGAAACGATGCCGAAGGCGAGGAAGAGAGCATGCGACTCTTGTTACAAGCGAAAGGTATGTTCAATGTCTTCAAACTATCAACGTAACGCCTGAATAACTGGAATGATAAGATACAATGTGACGGCGAGGAGCCGCAATGCAATTGGTGCAAGCATCACAGCCTTGCCTGCACATTTCACCGTCCAGCGCGGGTGAAGAAAACTGCCAGGCCCAGAAAGTGCGTCTGAACGTGTTCACACGTCGGATGTGAGCCGAACAGTGGGTTTCCAGCTGACGGTATACATCTAGAGAAGTCAAGGAGAAAGCCTTTTCCCAGCGAATTGGGAGGCTAGAACAAATTCTCGCCGAGGTGAACCAGAATGACACCGGGCCTAGTTCCTCGGCCGACCACACCCAGGGAGCTTCTGGCGTGGCTGAGCCCAACACCCTGGGCGCATCTCCGGCCCGCTTATCTGATCACTCCTCCGAATCCGACCTGGCCACGGGATCCTTTGGTAAACTTCACTTTGCGGGACATTACCTTGGCGAGATCAGCTCATACAATGGGGTACCACTGTTCTCCAAGGAAGGTCGAAGATGGATCCAGACTCGAACAGGACAGCTTGCTGCTTTCCCCAGACTGGAGATGCCGCTTTGGCACAATCAGCTACATATCCATAACTCCATCATCTCCCCTGCCTCGAACTTCGACTTGCCTGACCGAAAGGTCATCGAGGAATATTTTTCCGTCTTTTCTATAACACCCATCCGGTTCGTGTTTCCTATAGTAGACCCTGTGCTATTCAGGGATACCGTTGCTGCCGCCTATGAGCCTGGGGGAAAGCTACCAAGCCCCGATCATGCAACGGCCAAGGCCTGTGTTTTCTCCTTCCTCAGTATTGTGAGCCTTATGGAAACATCACTTGAGGCGACTCCGATTGATAGTGATGCGTGCGCTCTCAAGGCACAGTACCTGCTACCGCAGGTACTTGTGGTCGCGAGCGTCGATGCGCTTCAGGTCGCCCTGATGCAAGTAAGTACACTCCAATTTTGTTCAGCACGGCGCTCCAACTAAACATCCCAATAAACTAGTGCATGTTCAATCTCTTCTCGGGAAGGTTCCAAACAGCTGCCATGTTCCATTCTGTAGCTTGCCGCATGCTGTTTATGCTGAGCGCCCATACCCAAGTCTGCGATTCTCTCTCGGAACCACCAATCGGCGAAACTGACGACACCTGGCGTGTCAAGTGCCACCTTCGTAAATACTTCTGGATGTGCTATTCTTTCGATAAGGATATAGCTCTTCGCTCGGGCCAGCCCCCTTGTATCTCCGATGAACATTGCGATCTTACACTTCCTCGCACTTATTCTGACCCCAGCCATGAAGCGCACGTCGATACAAACGGCAACCCGTTCCTGCCCGGCGATCTCAGACTTGCCAAGATCAAGTCTAAAGCTCTGCGACTTCTGTTTTCTACACAAGCGCTCCAAAAGTCCGATGCAGTACTACTTCGAGATATTCGCGAGCTTGACGATGAACTAGAGGCGTGGCGACTCACTCTTAATCCAAAGACTCGACCGTCGCTGTCGCGCCACGCTGATGGCTGCCTTGTAGATCCTAACGTGAGTACGGAGCAAAGGATGCACTACATCATTACAAACTTTGAGTATCACCATTTGATGGCCGCAATCGTAAGTGCAGCAACATATTGACACCTCAACATATACACAGACAGGAGCTGTGATGGCCATTGCTTGTTCGCCAAGCTGTCCCAGACACTGCAAAACCCAGTTCACTAGGGAGCAAAGGGAAAGGCTAACCGTGATTTGTCCTGCAGCATCAAACCACCAGCAGGTGCCGTTCGTGGTGCAATAGTGAGAGTGGTGAGCTAGAGGGCGTGAGCTCTAGTCTAGCCCTGTCGGTTGAAGCGAGCCGCTCAACGCTCATCTCTTTACGTACAGCCGGTCAATCAATGGCAGGCGAGTCTTTCTGGTAGGTCTCATCGCATATGCGAAAACCTTATAGCTAAGGATGTTTCAGGATGATCATATTCTACCCCATGTCGGCTGTGTTGACAATTTTCTGCAACATATTATTAAATCCTGGCACTAGCCGCGCCCCAGACGATCTCGAACTCCTTAGGACTGCACCGGAACTTATCAAGGGTATTCGAATTCCGCGATTGACACTGGACGAGGTAATGCATATTAAGAAGATTGAAGATTTCATGGCCGAGGTGATTCGTCTTGGGTTGTGTGCAATCCAGAAAGCAAGGCACGACCAGCATTCTCAGCATCATATGTCAAGAATACAGGATTAGCTAAGCCATAGCCAAAAGAGGTCGGATGCTCAGAGGTTCGTGTGCTAATTCCCCTTCACTGATTGATGTACGTATCTATTTGATATTTGCGAAACCCGCTTACACCGCCTTCTCAGATACACTGTGGTTGTCTCCTTCTGCAAAGTGGGACAACGATATGCAAGGCCGTTTGACGTTGCACGGGAAAACTCCGCTGATCCTTCCTATTCTCTAGAAGGGCTTGCCAAATCGGAGCTTATTGGTTACTACTAGAGAAGGATTGATTTGTGCTACATTTCTCTTACGGTGGCTCGGAGTTGTATCACTATCATACAGGATTCAGAGTATGTATGGTGTTCTACAGCGCATATTTAGAATAGTGCAACCATGGCTTATATGGGATGGTTGATCCCTCGGGGGGCGAGTGTAGAACCTGTAAGGGTGTCACTGGTTTATTATTGTGTCATGACGATGCGAAAGCTGCCTCTCAGCTTCAGAAATGCCAAGCCCCTCACTGACCGCTAAGAACAGAACTGGCAATCCCGCATTCTATCGCCACATGTCATTTGTGCCACACATGGCAACGACCTCATAGGGCAGAACGGCCACGAGAGGGCGAAGGATTCGGGGATGCTTAGCATCCTGGCCATTCAAGCCCACGCATTTCCACAAGATCGGCGCAGCCCACGGGCTAAAATAAAAGCCTGCAGGTGTGCCAGTGCAATCTCACGTGCATAGTAACACATACACTGTCGATCTTCTTGTCTGAGTAAGACTCATCGTAATTGGTGCCATACAGCCTTGCTTCGGTCCCGCACTGTCCAAGCCCCTCGCTGCCTTGTCAAACCTGGGGTTTTTCTGGGGATTTTGCCTCCATGCCTACATTACTATTTTAGTTGCCGAAGCCCCACAGGGAGAGTGCACATGGCAGCATGAGAGCCTCTCCGAATGTGCCGCTCTACCTCGAAGCGCTGCACGGTGATGCCCAACAACATGAACGATGGCGCCTGTTGATGCGACGAGGCGCGACGTCAAGCAGCGCGGGGACTCGTACGTGCCGCTACGCTCACACTTGACGGCAGATGGTCAGATTCTCGAGGCCTGGGGCGAAGGGTGGAATGTCGGCGCCCTGACCATCCTGCTTCTCATTGTGTTTTGCAACTATAGGAGGAAGAATGCTCTACATAAGCTCATTCTACTCGAGGTAATGGATACCAGTCATTTTTTTTATGATGGCAAGAACGCTTGCGCTAATTGATCCGCTACACTAGTTGCTCTTAGCACTAGCCCATGGAACTTTCATCTTTGCGCCTGTAAGTGACCACCAACTTGCGTATATGCAGGGCATTTTTTTGATACGCAAAACCAGGACCCCGTGTATGGCTGGTATCTGAGCAGCTCGGCGACCCTCCTCTTCATATCTTACCAGATTCGTGAGTCCCTCTTTGGGTTTTCTCCTACCTTGCCTAGCTTCATGTTGTTTTGGGATAGAAAGTGAATGGTATTGGGGAGCTCAAGACTCTTGAGTGTTGTTTCCGTCCCCACCAGGCCTATCTGCCATGATATTTAACCACTAACCTGGTTTGGTTTGGCTATAGACAATGTCGTCTCCTGGCTCAAGATTCGCCCGTTTCTCCCTGGTTGGGGAAGTCGGTTCTTCATCTTGTCGCTGCTCGCCGTGCAGCCGTTCTGGGTCGCCGAGGCATGGTCCAATTTCGAGTACTTCAACAACCTAGGCTCTGATGTTAACGTAAGGATGCGTCCTTTCGAGTTCCTTGTTAGAGATCCTTGGTGGATCTTCACAACGTGGAAGTTGCTACAGACGATTGGCAACTCGTACGGCTTCAGTCTTCGGGAGCTCATCAAGATCAATACACGCTTTGGAGTCATGTTGGGCTGTATGTTCATCTCGATTGCCTTTATCGTCACCGACGTTGTCGTCACATTCAAGAGTCTGATGAAGGACGCGGGGATTAATCCTTACTGGCGCATGGCTCTGGTATTCAAGTGCGCGGCCGACTGTATCTTTCTTGATAATTTCAAAACGGTTCTGGACCAGATCTCGCAACAGTCGCTCAGCCGCATCGCTCACATCGGTGGCCGCAGTGGTAGCAACGGCCAGACCAATCATGATACCGCCATTTACCCAACGGAGAGTGTTACTGCAACGGTAGAGGCACCGTTGCAGCAAATGCCTTCGAAGTGGAGATGGGCTCGACGTTTGTCCTCGTCAACAAGTCGCAGAGACAATGCCATCACGGTACAGGTAAGAACTCGGGGATTATTCTTTTTCTCTTTTAACCCATTTTCAGAGTCGAGATTCCCCGGTCGGGTGGTCCTTCTCCCAAAAACTAGTCCTTAGCTCCTAATAAGTTCTTACCACAATCGAAAAGCATTGGCTGACTCTGAGTGGTGGTAGCGAGAAATGACAGTCATCACTGAACCCAAGCGGCCACTTTCCTTCTCAAGCGACGTGCCTCTTGTGCAGCAACCGGCAAAAACACATGATAATGACGACTTCCTCAGCCCATCTTCACAGCCACCTCCACCAAGAATGCCTGGAAATAGATAGGTCGGAAGTACCGAGCGTACTAGTTCTAGCCATAGTGTTGGCACCTGATCATGCCAGATCGCAAGCAGTACGATATGACATGTAGACTATGAATGCAAAAGATTTATGATTTTATGACCTTGGGCTTTCCTGCTGCGTCCTCACCTGAATTGAAGCTGGTAGGAGGCGAGCACGCTAACTACTGGCGGCGAACCAAGTTTCCACCTCAACCCAGCGTGCAATCAAAAGCTCATTCCGGGGATAGATGTGGATTTAGTCTACCATTCGTCATATGCTCCTGCTCCTCACATGCCGTGCAAGTTTTAGGCTTTTTTCCTTAGGTCGACTACAATACGGGATGCGGCCAGATGGGCCCACAACAAACAGCTTAGGGTTAGTGGAGTCCCTCTAGTTAGACTTCTCAAACCAACGCGACTTGTCTACTTGGTTCTTCATCGCTTGGTTTGACATAATTTGATTCAAGCCCGGACAGCCATGGAATCAGCGCAGCGGGACAGGTCAAGCAAGGCTCGGGAGAGAGGTAATGAATATTACAAGCGAAGAGAATTCGCCAAAGGTACAGTCACCTCTCGCGCACAGACAGTCGAGTGTTTGCCAAGGCTCACGTTTCACCCATTAGCCATACTTGCATACCGCGATGCTTCGGTTTACTATCCATATGATCCGTTACCGCTGTCTAACTTGGCTGCTGCTTACTTCGAGAGCGGTCAGTATGAGGCTTGCGCCCATGCCTCGCTGAGCGCTCTTAACCTTTCCAGAGACAAGACCGACGTCGAGTCTTGGAGGCAGAAGATCATCGTGCGGCTTGCCAAGACCTACGTGCTTCTCAAAGACGCTAAGAATGCCGCCAGATGGGCAGCTAGGATCACATCACAGAGTGATCGCGACGCTGTGCTAGACTCGGTCGAGTTGCGCCAGACGAACCGTCCTGACCTCGAGATGGTCAGATCGCAGGTTCTGGAGCTGCCCCGATTCAAAGCTGTGTTGTAGGCTTTGGTTGAGTCACACATTGACCGAGTCCGATTGATCGCTAACTATGACAGACGACCGAGAGTCGATAATTCTGAAGTTGACAACAACAGTGTCAAGGATCAGCTTTGGTCTCCATTCCAGTCCGATGAAGGCGGGCCAGTGGCTTTCATGTTTTGTGGTGTTGGAGACGCACGAAACTTTTTTCAGCGAATATTCGGTCTATTTGGCAGGTTGGCAAAGAGCCAGGACAAGGTCGTGAGGCCCCACCACTTTACGCTGTTGGACCAGAAACCGGCCACACTAACCCGCAATATTATCATCTTTCATCTCCTGGATGAATACGCTAAAGACGAAGATCAAGGTATCATCGTCGCTATTGCCCTTATCTACTCGGCTCAGATATTCCCCTCTTATGTCTGGAATATTTTGCAGAAAGCCATCACGGCCATACTGGTCAAGCTGGACGGAGGAGAAAGCATCACTAGGTGGTTATTCGTACCGAGGTCATGCTATGGAACTATTCGTTGCCACCTGCGAACTCTGCAGACAGACCCTGTCGAGCCATATACTGCGCAAGGTATCCGTTTGGTATTGCCGGCGCTTTTCGTGCACAGCAGGAATTCTCTTCTCAAACGTTTAGTAACGCATCAAGAAGATTTGCTGCACGAGAAACACTACTCCGAGAATGATTTCTGGGAACATTTCAGGATCGTCAAGCCACCTCGATCATTCTCCATTGGTCATGATAAAGAGTTTGCTAGTCTCCACGACTATTTAGATCGGGATCTGAAGCCAGAATCGTTTCGGCAAGCTTTACGTCGTCTTGTTTCATATGTTGATTCGCACTGGAAGCCGAATATGACAATGGTCGATACAGAGCATGATCCTGAGCTCGAGGGCTACAACTTCGCACCAGAAATGGGTCGAGATGTCTTGGAAACAGTTATTGACGTTACTGCGCAGGGTCGTGTTCGGACTAAAGTCTTCGATGATAGCTCAATAGTGAGCTACCTCGTCGAGTGGTTTGACGTCATCTCTAAAGGCCTCCACGTAATGGGAAACAATTTGGACTTGGTCTCGGTAGAAATTGTGGTAGGCGAAATGGTTGAGGTGTTTGACAAGTTACGATATGATGCATTGGAGCATCGCAAGGGGCCTGCAATCGGGGAACTTGATCCTGCCAAGTTCCCCCGACAGTATCACTACATCCACATGAGTAACATCCCGTATGTCCCTGTCTCACTTCAATCCCTCTGACCAAGGCTAACATATGATTGCTAAGCGATTACGTTGGAGGCCCATTAGCAACGTTTCTCGCTGCTCCGCAGCTCTTGCGAACCTGTCCAGGCGCTTGTTTGACATCGAACATCTTGAAGAACTCCCCGTTGTTCAACACCCTTGAGCAGTTCTTGGCCGAATATCTCTTGATCAGCGATCTTTCTCTTGTAAAATCCCATTTTGGCCTCGAAGTCGCGGATCAGAGCATCCTCAAAGACCTTAAGACCAAGAATCTTCCGTTCGGGCTTGGCGCCGGATATTTTCCCTGGAAGCGATCCACCCATGGATCTGAAAGACTGAACGTGGAGGAGCTTATGAGTCGAGCAAACCTCCATGGTTGGGTGTATGGTCTCCTACTGAAGAACCTCCTGCCGCCTACACGACCGGAGAGTGGGCAGGTCATCCTGAGTCCCCTTAACATCACCATATTCCTTCGACTGATATCCCATCTTTATGATATCGGCTATCCCGCGCATTGGCTATCCGGCATATTGGCAGCAGTTTGCGAAGGCAAGATAACCACAACGGCCCGTGCCCCTCGGGAAGTGGTTGTTGACATTGAAGATCTGGACATCGTTCACCCGCCAAAGGAGATTTGCATACAACCTTGGCATGCCGATCTTACCACCTTGATATCCACATGGCAGCCCCTTTTGCCTTTCGGCTTGGGCGCTGCATGGTCGTTCTTGCCCGCGCTGCAGAACATATCGCAGTTCTCGATTAAGCTATGCCCTTTCACTGAAGGTCAACAGTCCTCAGCGGTCTTCGTCTTGTTGTTCTGGGACCATACACGCTTCGAAATGAAGCCGAAGAGCATGAGACGGGTACTTCTTGATGACGAGTTAGGAGACAAGTCTGATGCTGCAGGCGAAACTCGAGAGGGTGGTGTTTCGATAGTGAGCACTCTCAGCTGGGATGTGGCAGAAAAGACCGCAAAATTCTGGCTACGTGAGGACGTCGTTGAGAAGATGAAAGACAACAAGTGGAAAGCTTACCTGTGGAGAACGGACACATGGCTACCAGCAAGTAGCCCCTCCCCTGTCCGCGAAATTGTGAAGTTGAAGTCAGCATGGTTGGATGACAGTCCTTCAACTCAAATATTGAATAAGATGTTATCAGACGGGGGTATATGTGCCTGATAGAAGACTATACACTCGCACGGTCTGATTCAGGGTTGGATTATGTTATTTTATCCCTCAAGGAGATCAGAAGTGCCATACGGCTAGAATCTATACTTATCATCGAGGTTCTCCCAGATGTGAGCCTTGTACTTCATCTACACTGTCGATTTTAAGACATATGTTTTGCTGTTTGTGATGTGAGCTGCTACATAGCTCCTGTATCGGACCGTAATGGACAAGTAGGGTGTATCAAATTTTGAGCAGCTCCCTCCAGGCTGTGGTTAATCGCCGGCGAAAACGTCACTAAGCTTAATTAAATGGTCCCGTTTATCGTCCTTCTGCACCTCGATAACGTCCTCTGATGTTACCACCTTGATTTCGTTGATAGCTCTTGTCCCGAAATCATAGCTTCGGTCGTCGTGGGCAAAAGCGACCAGTAAACCAATCCACTCCTGCATCAATGCCTTCTCCTTCTCTGTAGGGCCATGCTGGATAGAAAAGCTGTGTACGGTCAGAGAACAAGCTTCAAGAGATGTACGCGATGAAAAAAGTTGACTTACTTCCACCATGGCTTGTCCATTGCGTGTGCCACCCCAAACGATGCGGGAGCCACCTTTTCAGGGATGAAAGATAGTCGCTTGGCGACTCGATACCGCCATATATCTGTGATCCGTATGCCGTGACGGGCCAGATTGTGTACAAGACCACGGGACGGCGCACGAACTTGACCGTCTGCAATGATTCTTCCGAAAACGGCCCGCCACTCCGATAGATCGTCCGTCTTTGGCAGAGAATATTGCTCAATGATGCGATTTGTCGTCGAGGGCGCATAGTAGTTGCCGATCTGTAGTCGTAGGGCAGCCAAGTTCGGTTCTTCGGGCGCATTGTAGGTTGCGTAGAATGTTTCTTCATTCAAGACTTCGCCGATCAGTATCCGTGTGCCGCGTCTTTTGAAATCAGCCGCAAATTGACTATCCCTCAGATACTCTACCATCCCGGATTGTATGAAAGGTTCGTCCGTGACTGGCCGAAATGTGTGGTTCTTGAGTTTATGAATTGCCGAGATAAGATCCCCCCAACTCAGCGCGCGCAAGCTCGACAGCTTTTCTGCTCCCGTTGCAGTCTGTGGAATACCAAAGTGGGAGCATATCTCATCGAACTGTGGCTGAGACTCCGCCAGCGTCTTGGGCTGTGCTGAGATGGCATTCGAAATCATATAAAACCGATGGAACAATTCCTCGCCCGCGTACCGGGCCTCACCGCGAAAGTCATGAAGAACTTGCGCCTCAACACCATAAGATCCAGCACTGCGTCCGCCCAGGGCGATATTCTGGGGATCACCACCGAACGCGCTGATGTTTTCCTTGACCCAATGCATGGCCAATCTTTGACCCCACAGACCAAAATTACCGGCTGATTGGCCACCGCTTTCGGCCTCGAGCTCCTTCGCAGCAAGAAACCCAAAGATGTTGAGGCGGTACCCGATTGCAACCACGACTGCGTTCATGGTTCCTGAAGAACTTCCAGGTCAGTATACCTGTTCTGAAGATCATGGGCAATGATACCATGGCGGGTCTCGCCAGTTTTGCGGTCGACAGTATCCCGCCTGGGTTGGTGTCGCAATTGGGCACGAAGAAGGAACAGGATACTCCTGCTCCTCAACCGGCCCGCGCAGCCTCGCCGACCAAGAGCGCATCTTCACTCAACGAAGCTTCAAGCGACAGCGGATCATTGACTGGATCGAAGATATTCTCTCCGGTCAGCCAGGTCTCTGCAGTCACGACACGGCCTCAGTCACCCCAAAACATGGGCGAGACTAAGATCGACTACGAAGTGGAATCGAAACCTCCTGCAGATTTCGCGAGTCTCGCCGCCCAGGCCAACACGTCGCGTGTTGCAAAGGCAGAACCCGAAGTTGTGCTACTTACTGGTGTAAGCGGTCTGCTCGGTCACCATTTACTAAAGGACTTGTTAGAGAAGCCTCAGATCAAGAAGGTCATCTGTGTGGCTGTACGCCAAATATCGGAACGCCTTTCTACCAAGCAACTGACCCAGCATGCGAAAGTATTATACTTCGAGGGCGACTTGCGCTCCGAGCGTCTCGGCCTCTTTGACGAAGATGCTGCCGCCATCTTCGACGACATTGACGTTGTCATTCACAACGGCGCTGATACGTCGCATCTCAAATACTATCCTGCAATTAAGGGCGCGAACGTGAACTCAACACGCTGGTTGACGTGTATGTGCCTGCCACGGCAGATTCCCATACACTACGTGTCGTCCGTAGGTGTCTCGCTATTCCTACCCGGCCGTACGTCTTTCCCACCAGTGTCCGCCACTGATGCAAGCCCCCCAGCGGACGGCTCGCACGGCTATATCGCATCCAAATGGACCAACGAGAAGTTCCTCGAAAGCGTCAGCGAGCTGTATGGCCTCAAGGTCTGGATCCACCGGCCATCCACTATCATCCGCGAGGGCGCAGACACGGTCGGCCAGGTGGCCCAAATGGATTGGGTCAACGCCCTGATTGCCTATTCGCACCGATTAAAGACGGTCCCAAAGTGCAAGCACGCGAGGGGCGCGCTGGACTTTGTCACGGTCCAGACTACCGTCGGCGACATTGTTGGCCATGTCTTGGGTGAACGGCCCCGCGGCCCCGGCAACGTTGCCTATGCGCATCAAGTCGCTGACCTGGTGCTACCTCTTGAGGATATGAAGTCCCTGGCTGGCGCCGGAAAGGCGCCTTATCGTGAGGTGGCGATGGAAGATTGGACTGCAAAGGCAATTGCTGCGGGCTTGCATCCGGCTGTGGCGGCTCTTATCGAGACGATGGATGCGCCTGAGACTTATTACCCGAGGATGCTCAAGGCGTAAAAAGTGATCGAGCATCTAATATATCGTAGGCAACAAGGGGCAGCCATTATTTATCTAAGCCATTTCTAAATGCATCTGTCAGATAGTTACGTTGGCCAAGCTTGCAGTGATTGGTTTGTGATCTGGCAGCGTGTGTGTGGTTTTATTCAGACGTACCTGTACTGTGGCTATTTGGACGATCGTCATGGTTTTACGACACACCATCAAAATGCTATCACGGATCGGTATCAGCGAGGCTGTGGTTGTAAATCTTAAAACGGCAGCAATGATTCTTTATAATCCAAGGGAAAATGACATTACAAGCTTCATCGAGAGATTGACATGATATGTTATTCAAAAGATCGGCAAGATATTAAAGGTTAAATGCTGTAAAAATAAGCCCAAATTGTGCTTTAATGACTTTTAATTATTATCATTATCATTTAATACAGTCTTAGATAAATACATATCTACTAGAATACTGTCAACTATTTGGCCATATGGACAGCAATCTATTTCAAACTCTTTTAAAAAGAACAAAATACAATTCTCTAACACCTTGTCGCTGTCCTTTCCATCACTGGTGGCACTGCCTATGCAGGCTGCTACATACGTGGCGATGGTGATGGCCAAGGCGACGGCCATTACGGTGCCGGCTTGGATGCACACAATGTCCTTAGCGGCATGTCCAGTCTGCTCTAAAGGGCCACTACCTGGCCGGGGAAGACCGAATTGAGTGTGGCGTGGACACGTACCAGAACAAGTGGAAGTTCTACATCAAGGTAAGTCTGGCGTGCTTCCTTGTATTACCAGAGCCTGCATTGACTTGTCAAACTATAGAATACCGGTAATCGAGATGCAAGCCTTAGCCAGCATGACATCTGGAACTATCTCCAAATGGAGGCGAAGGCTTGCCAGTACGGCGGCGACTCTGCCCATAGTCTCTGGCCGGCTATATAAGTTACCTGATACCCATGTCTTCCCGTATTTCCCAGTCATCCTGCCCTGCTAAATGGTCATGCACAGCTCCGACCCTAACCCGGGACAGTGCCATAGCACCAGTGGCATGTTTGTACATGGGCCAGGATTCCAGATCATGAAACGGGAGAATTGTGGGCGCTTATTTCATGGGTCTAGCGATCTGAGAGAATGCTATTAGCAGCTGGCTGGGGGCGCAAGGTTGATAGCACTTACAGATTTGGGTTTCATTGATTATCAATAGAAGAGCATTCGTTGGTGGACGATATAGCTAAACCAACAACTGAGAAATCTTAACCCGTGGTTCCTTTTATAACCGTGCCCGCGATAAGTAATGATGAGGCCACAAGCTACATCAGGAATTACCAGTCTTAAGGAGGCAATTTAAACGTAAATGAATAAAATTACACAACTACGTTTTGTTTATATAATTAACGTTAATTATTTATTTATCGCGTAACGTAGTTATTACATGTTATTTCTTATTAAAATTATATAAAATAAATATTTTAAATTCTTTTATTATTATTTATATATAAAAACGATGGCCCTGGCCTTCAGGTAGATCAATGGAGCATTCGTTTCAATGCCATGGCCTGACCGTATCGCTAACCTAGGAGCTCGGTCGGGACACTGAACCAGCGACACCCTCATTATCTAGATGAGCCAAACTACAGGAATGCCTGGCCATTCCACCCTGGTTCAATTGGTCCAGAGAGCAGATTCCCTCAGAAGACAAGGATTAGTTCATCTCACCTACATAATGGTTGAAACTCGTCGGGAATTCAAGCACGCCCGCATGGCTTCGGATGCCTCCCGAAACGCCTCCATGGGGCTGGGGGTTGTCGCATCCGCCCTTTGAACGGGCCGGCAGAAGTGGGGAATGGAAACCCAACCGACAGTCTGGCCGGGGTCGGTGCCCGCTTCTCCCTAGCTGGCCGTTGAATCGGATACTTCAGCTACGGGCCGCGAATCGTTGTGCTGCTCCAACTATTGCCTGTATCAATCCCCGATAACATGAACGATAACGAGTCTGCAGCTGCCGCTCTAGAGACGACGGTTTCCAAGGCCAGCGGCCACCGGACCACGGCTATTGATCTGTCCCATCATCTCAATGTTCTTTCACGGTCCCGTCACCCTAGTCCTCTGAAGGACATTATCAAGTTCATGGCATATGATGGCATGATCAGCTTAGCTGGAGGTAAGCATCAAAATTCGTGTGAAAACCACGATGAAATGGAAAGCTCATATGATGGAAAGGACTACCGCATCCATCCTTATTCCCTATACATGATGCATCGTTCACCGTTTCGGCACCGGGCCATGGAGACGGTAAGATCGAGCTTAAACTCGCAAATGAGCCAACATCAATACCACCGCTATCAAAGTTCCTGCAGTATGGTACGTTTATACTCTCGTCTTACTACAAGGATTGAGATAAACTCATCGAAATTATAGGCAACTGTATAGGAAACGCCGAACTGAGGCAATGGTGCCTTGAATTTACACAGCGGATTCATTGTCCCGCCTACGAGGACTTTGACGTCCTTCTTCACCCGGGTAACACCAACGCCTGGAGTAAAGTCGTGGGCCTGCTGTGCGAGAAGGGCGACTATATCCTCTGCGAGGGTTTCACATACCCTTCTGCGCAGGCGCTATGGATTCCAAACGGGAACTTTGCTGCGCCAATAGCCATGGATGGCGAAGGAATTATTGACACAGCTCTTGAGGAGACCCTGAAGAGTTGGGACCAAACCCACCCTGGTGTAAGGAGGCCGCATTTGTTGTATCTGGTCAGTGTGGGATCGAACCCGACTGGTGTTTCGATAAGCGCAGAAAGACGAAGGAGGATATACGATGTTTGCGTGAAATATGGTACGTGGTTTTCATACTGGAATTGCCGATTCATAATCTTGCTAACTGTTAAACACTAGACGTCATCATTGTCGAGGATGATCCTTATTTCTTCCTCCAATATCCCGATATTAACCTGGCAGACGATGGCCCAGATTATGAAAAAGCCTCCAACAATGATTTCGTTTCTTCGCTGCTCCCATCGTTCCTGCGCTTCGACTACCAAGGGCGCGTGATCCGGCTCGAGTCATTCAGCAAGACCCTTGCCCCGGGTCTAAGGCTTGGCTATTTCATCGCAAACCCCCTATTTACTGAGCGCCTGCTGCGAGCCACCGAGGTCGAGACGCAGGACCCGTCTGGGATCTCGCAAGCGCTCGTGCTGTCTCTCCTCACGTCTTGGACCACTGACGGCTACATCACCTGGCTGCAAAACCTGCGATTGGAATATCAAAAGCGTCGCGACTGGATGATCGCCGCCATCAGGAAGAACTTCGATCTCCTACCCTCGTCCGAGTTTCCAGAGCTGCACACCGAAGGTGTTGTAGCGGCGCTCAAAGCTACCGGCACTTCCGATCGAATACCAATATTCAGCTTCATCTCTCCGACTGGCGGCATGTTCATCTGGACCAAATTCTATTTCAGTCAAAATGGGAAGTACCAGGCCATCAGGGACTCGAACAAGGAGACTGATCCCGAGCAGACCTTTGCCAACCAGCTGTGGGCTGAGCTAGCGGAAGAGCGCGTGCTGCTTACTCCGGGCTATTACTACCACCCTTGGCAAGGCGAAGAGAAGAAAACGACTAGAGCAAGGGGCGCTGACCCTGATACTTCGCATTTCAGACTGACATTTGCCATGACTACAGTGAGTTTGCGGAACTCCCAGTGTGGTAGTATTACTACAGACCGCTAATGTGCGCTACTTCTAGAAAGAAGACTTGGAACTTGGAATCGAACGGCTGGCCACAGTGATCAGGCGATCTTGGGCATTATGATGTAATGTAAACATCAGTCGAGTAGTGGGCTTGATGTTTAGAGGGGAGGAGGTTTGAGCGCAAGTAAACCTGGAGAAAAAGACGCAGAGAAAGACAGCCTGCGTGCCAACGAAAGGGTGACTATTGATAATGATGCAACTTTGGGAAAATTGCACATTACAAAAAGACGGTGTCACGTTCACGATGAGTGTCTAAAATCCAAGATGTCAAGTTATATGCAAAGGCTATGTGCATTCATGTCTATATGATACAATGTCGTGAACTATTTACACAGAAAGAGAAAAATCTACCGCTCATCATCCAAGTGATCCCAAACAGGCAATATCAGAGAAAAAAAGAAATAACCTAAGAGTGCCAGTTCACCTGTTGGCGGGTCGATCGCTTTCTCTTGCGGCACTTGCTGCCTCCGCTGGTGCTGCCACCAGTCGCGACGGGGGTGGTGGTGGTGGAGTTACCGCTGCCATTCCAGTTCGTGACGTCGTAGGCGGCGATCTTAGCGGCAGCCTGCTCGGCGACAACCATGATGATGGCCTGGGTGTTGCCGGTGGGCAGATCCGGGTGGATGGAGGCATCAACGACGAACAGGTTGTCGGTACCGTAGACCTTGGTGTTGGTGTCGACGACAGCAGTACCGTTGTCACGGCCATCGTCGATGCCCATCCTGGTGGAGCCGACCCAGTGGTCACCGGAGACGAGCGATGATGAGATGATGCTGGAAGGGGTGGCGCCCGAGGTGGAGTAGCTCAGGGTGCAGCTGCTGTTGCCGGCGGCGCTGGAGTTGCTGGCAACCATATCCAAGAAGAACTGGATGAACTCGGAGTAGACAGCCGTGTCCTCATCGGTCTGCAACCACGGCTTGGTGTTGAGAATGGTGCTGCCTGAGGCAGAGATACCAAGCTCACCACGACTGGTGGAGCCGTGGGTAAGGAAGACCTTGACGGTAATGGTGTCATCTGCCATGGAGCTGACGGTGCCCTGGAGGTAGCGAGTGACACCGTCAGTGCCGTTAATCGAGGTCCACAGGTGCATGCGTTGAGCAGCCTGGGTAATGGTACCGGAACCCTCCTCGTACAAGTCCAAGTCCGTCTCCTCGGGCGAGGAGGCGAGACCCTTGAAGTCGAAAGCAGTGAAGGTGGGGTTGGCAGTAAATTGCAGAGGAACTTGAGCATGGTCCATCAGGTTGTGGCCGACGGGAAGATCAATCCAGTCGGACGAAGCAGGCAGGGAGACACCAGAGGTACCGCTCTGGACAATGTCCAGGGCATCGGAGCGACCGATGCCAGAGTTCCAGAGGACACGGGGAGTGGACATAGCACCGGCAGCAAGAACAACCTTGCCGTTGGTGTTGACGTTGATGATCTGTGTGGTACCATCGTCAGCCTGTGTCAAGACACCAGTCACGGTGCTGCCAGTGCGAAGCACCTGAATGACATTGGTCTCAAGCTTCAGGGTGAAAGTGTCGAGCTGCTCGGCAAACGGCATGTATGTCCTGGCTGGGCCGGCACGGAGGTGGTCCGAGATACTCCAGGCAGGGCGAGAGAATACGGCCTGCTTCTCGTTGGGGCTTTCAATGGAGTCGACCTCGTTCCAGCCCTGCTTGCCGAGGTAGGCAGACCAAGTAGTGAAAGCAAGGTCATTGTAGTACTCGCCATCAGCCGAAGGCTGTGTCGTACCAGGGTTGCGGGTGTAGAGACGATCGGCTGCGTCGGAAACGGAATCCCAGTCCCAGCCTGTGGGCCAGTTCTCGAAGTCGTGGGCGGCAGGGCGAATGAAGTTGAGACCGTTGACGGAGCTGGAGCCACCGAGCAGGCAGCCAGCAGTGGAAGCAGTGTCAGAGCAGAACTTGGTACCAGACAGGGTAGACAGACTGCTGCCAAGGGCGGGCACATCGTAGGGTGTGAGAGTGGTGTTCCAAGAGAGACCTTGGCTGGAGCCGAGAGCCACAGTGTTGGCAGGACCACGCTCGATAAGCAGGACACTCGAGCCACCTTCGGCCAAACGCTCAGCGGCGATGATACCGGCAGTACCGCCACCAACAACGATCACGTCGTAGGTAGTGTTAAGAGTTGTAGGGGTGGAAAGGGTGCTGTTCGATCCACTGCCAGTTGAAGGAGTGGTGGAGTTGGTCGAGTTGGATCCGCCAGTCGCGGGAGTTGTAGATGCAGCTGATGCCCATGAAGCCCAAGTCTCGTACTGAGCGGACTCTGCTGCTGTGAAGTTGGCAACGTAGATGTTTGCACCGACGTCGTGGTAAACAAGAGCACTGGAGGAGTCAGAGGGCGTTGTGGGGTTTGAGCTTGAGACGGCGAAGCCAAGAGCACCGGTGCCATCAGAGAAATCAAAAGTTGTCGAGCCACCGATAACACAGGTCTCACAGACAAAAGTGTACGTCATGTGTGTGCTGTTAACGAATGTACCGTTGGCAATTGGCAGAGCCGAGAGGGTCGTGTTGGTGTAGACATCCGGGTTGGAGTAAGCAGAGGTGTATCGGAAGCTTGAGACAACCTCGTCACCGTTGGGCCAAGCTACAAGAAGAAGTCGACCAGTCATTCCCGGACCCAAAGCAATAGCACCCCAGCCTGCGCTGTCCGTAAGGGGAACCACCATCTGACCAATAAAGTCGGTGGTCGGGTTCTCAGGAACGGCCATACCAAAGCTGAAGCCGCTGTCGCTGTCGGTATATTGTTGGAAATCAATACCGGTGTTGGAATCTGTGTAAGCGGTCGTTGCAGAGGCCGCTGCCGCCATCCGGGCGAACCCGGCGAGGGCTGCTGAGCCCATGAGCTTGAAATGCATCGTTGAATGTTTCTTTTTCAAAGACTGTGAGGGTTGAATGGAATCGGAAAGAATTCGACAGTGTAGATGAGTATCTCAAAAAGAACGTAAGCCTTCAAAGGCTATAGAAGAATGAATGAATGAATGAAGACCGACTAGCGGCTATAGTGAAAAAGAATGGACAGAGAACTCTGATACCTGAAGAAAGATGAGGAAGAAACGCTGGCCGAGGACGAAGCCGTTGAACTGTCTATATATCTCTTCCCATTTCCTCGGCGCGGCTTGCGAACGTCACCCCTCAACCCCAGGCCCCCCATGTCAAGAGCCTCAGGGGAGGATTCTGAGTCCGGTAGCTGTACCGATTGAAGGAAAATTGCTTGGCATGAAACGAGGTGCGTATAACTCCTCGCAGCACTTGGCCATAGAGGACTGGGGCGGTTCCAGTGCTAGCGCTATCCCCAGGCCACAAACCCCAGGTGAATGGTCATGTTAAGCTTCAGGACCCCCGCGTGGGAAAATGCACACTTCTCCAAGGCAAGCTACGTTCGCGAGTATATAACTTCATAAAATAACGGGAATAAAATACTTTAAAAATATTAGAATATAAAGCATAGAGTTATTAACCTAAATACGACATTTAAAGATTTTACGACTTTTCCTCGACTTTTGATATAAATATTCGTTAAATTTTTGACGAAATATATGGGGAAGTGTGAAATTTCCCACGCGGGGGTCCTGGCTTAGGTCCCACTGAGGCCCCCTGCCCATAATTTAAACATCAGGTGAAGCTATGATTAAGATTCTCAAGTAGACATTCATCCATCAGCATTTGGGAATGGGTTGCTGCTGATTGGGCGGGGGGAGTAGTTCTGTTTCATCCAAACAATGGCCGGGGGTGGGCGGTCCTAGCGTGAATCCACTGCGTCGGTGCTCGGCTACTCTTAGGGGAAGACCGCTGCAACATTTGGCTACTGCGGGATTGGTCGCCTTAATATAATCATGACACAACCCTGCACTCAGCCCCGGACACAACCTGGACGTCGCTTAGGTGCCCATAGTTCTAGGCTCTTTGAAAGGTGAGCCGCATTCCTCCTGTGTGATATTGAGTGTCCTCCACCAAGGCCACCATCGTCGATACCAATTGCGCATTCGATGAAAGCGCCTAAATGGTTACGAATCCATGATCCTGGTTGACCGCCATCAGGCATTGGAACCTGGATCTTATGAAATGGATCTTCTGGGAATGACTAACTGAATTCGTGGTATCGCACCTCCCCCAGTGCTAATCAGATATAACTGCTATCCTGGTGCATTGAGCACTGTCATCTTATTTCCGTTGAGTGTCACGCAGTAATTCGCGTACCACGTTAGCGACTGCATCAAACATCCATCAGTCGCTGATGACCAGGAACCTCTTCTGGGTCAATCGGCTATGCATACACTCCCACCCCTGTTGGAGGTTTCTCATTTCCCCAAGTGTCCGGGGACGGCGTTTCCAGCAAACATCGTGGAAATCACCAACATAGGTGGTGGGGGTAAAGAAAACGGTGGAGAGTAGAATGCAGTCTTTAGGTTTTCCATTTCTAAGCGCTTGCATCGTTTGCTATCGAGCTTCTGTGACATGTGACACGAATCAGAAGAATTAACAGGGGTAAAAATGGAGGATACATGCAGCAGCAGAGCCTGCATAAATGAGACTCCATTCCTGCCACCCAGACTTTATTCAATTTCCCTTAGATGTTTGGGTATTCCAACTAATGAGCGGCTGAACGGGCAAAGCCATACGGAAGGCCAGTCGCCTTGGTACGCGATCTCCTCGAGGTTTTTAGTAAGACTAGTGATGCCAACACCGTTCGACGTAAGAGTAGTGTAGCCTGACGCCCATCCGAAGGCAAATACTGATTTGGTTGGCTCTGTGACTTCTCGGAGAGCCTCCCATACTTCCGGAGGAAGTTCTGAGGCATCGCTAATATTACCTACAACCTGGATCGGAAGTTGCAAGTCTCTGGGTACATCGTGGTCCGAGAGCTTTTCGAATTTCTCTATAATCTGTTGTCGGGTCATGTCACGGTCTTCGCAGAGTAAGAGCTCTAAGCGCTCGATCTCTGATGGTGTACCGATGGTTCTCACAATCTCACGGCAGGTATTTGCCGCGTCGGGGGTGCATATTAGTTGGCGGCTCCCCATTGCAGGGTAGATCCAGGTTGGAGCGATTCGCCGTTTCTGCTCGTTGGCTAAGTGGCCAAGTTGCATGGCAGTGAACCACTCTTGTTTAGCAACAGAACGATGAGAGAAATCGGAGATTAGGCCAATCAAGACTGAAGTATCTACATTCAGAATATCGGAGAACCCGGACCGCGGATTTGGCGCCATTTGAAATAGTATTTCTTTTGAAAGAGGAACCGGTGATAGGTCTAATGAGTCAATATGAGTTAGTTTTCGTCCAGTGTGGGAACAGATGTCTGAATGGTTCCGGCACTTACTGGTCAAATCATGGCTGCACAGGATTTGGATCCCCAGACTCCGAATTCGGTTGAGGACCAAGTCGATATCTTTCGACTCCCCACTAGCAATGCGTGGGAGAACCAGTTGCACGGCTGGCGATTTGCCTCGGATCCGATACGCATTTGCGGAGACTGCCAGGCCTTTTGCAGCTTTAAACAGGGGAATGTCTTCGAGTTCATCATCTGTCACATCCGCGTCCCCCTCGTCGTCACTATCGTCGGCGCCTATAGCCCACCCAAGCTTCGTCATGTCCCAGAGCAAACGTTTGGAGGTTGTAGCTGCAATTTTGATCCAAGTGCGGCCTCCGTCCGCAATAATGTCCACGAGGCATGTTGTATTTTTGGACGGAATAGAGTCGCCCGGCATATGTAGTATATGCGTGCCAGGAGCTAGCACCTCCTTCCCTTCAAATAGCCCATTGCAAACCCATTTGCGCAATGCGACAATATCCCGAGACTGCTTGGCATAAGCCCAAAGCGATTCAAAGAAGGGAAGATTGGTGGACGAGATGCGATGAGTCGACAGCTCATTACTTGACCCTGATTGTTTATCAATGATGCTGCTAAGTGCCTGGATCTCGCTTTTGAGTTGTTGCCGCAAATAGTTGACTGCGCCTGCAGTGACATGAGCCCCGTCGCCGCTAACAGCGTCCGCTACTTGGGTGAAATGAGTTGCGAAAGTTGACAACTCAGAGAGCAGCTCTTCTGCTCGCGTGAGCAGTGCCTGGGCAGCGTCGTCCACCAGTCCCTCTTGTGCGTCCATGACTTGACCTAATCCCTTTCACCGGGAGCGCAGATTTAAGGTCATGTGATCGTGTGTTTGGTCGCCTATGTCCGTAATGTAGTCTGGTGTTGAGGTGGTGCCTGAGCCTTCGAGACAGGCTAATAGAAAAGGGCTCGCTGCAGACAGCTTTAACAGTTGTGGTTCGGTGTGAAACTTGAAAACGGGGGTTTAATTCGAACTGGTGTATCAACGAGCGATCTTAAGTGGCTATGCCAATGTTTGACGTCGAGAACTTTCTATCTTGAAGAGTCATCGTGGTGAACGACTTGGTCCACTTTGAGGCAGCCGAGACTTATTGTCACCCCTGCCAGCTTGCACGGCCCGGCAGAAGGCCGGCAGCCACTCACCAGCTCCTCGTACCAGCGCAGTATGACCTCTACATGCTTCTTTCCTTAAAACCTACGGCCTTGCAATGTCCCTACCGCCCATCCAAATAAATAGCCAACTAATTGAGATCATTATCTTTCTCCGCCAGCTTCTCGTCCAACCCAAGCTACCCGACCTCCACGCCAACCACGCGCTCTGTCCGGTCCACTCTTCCCTGCCGCCTATGATGCCATCGTGTCGGCCAAGATAGGCTAGGAGGGCTTGCTGTTTATACTCAAAAGGCTTCAAGGATGCACTGCTATCTTGGTTCAAAACATTCGAAAGATACTCCCCCTTTTGCAGTGCTACCTCCGCCAGAGTCGGGAGAGACTCGCCGTCGATGTCGGCTGCATCGCCTAACCCAAAGACACCCTCCATGGGACTGCCGTCCGGTCGCAGGACTCTCAGATACTTGTCCGTAAGCATTCGCGGCAGTCCCTTCTCGGGTTTCTTCACGGGCAGTTTCTCGACCAATGAGCTTGCTTTGTTGCCAGTAGCCCACAGCAGGAGTCCGTAGGGCAATCGACCGTCTTCCTTCGTAAAGATGGCATCGGCCTCCACATTTTGGATATGCGAGCTTGTCTTTAGCTCAATCTGCTTGCCTTTCAATGAATCCGTCGCATACTCGCTGAGTTTCGAGTCGAATGTGGATAAGATCTGGGGAGCCACATCGTGAATTGTGATGGTCACTTTCCCGTCAAGGTGCGGGTACAGAAAGCGCATGTCCTCGTGCCATAGATCATAGATCTCGGCAGCCGCCTCAATCCCGATCGCACCACCCCCAACGATGCGAATGTTTAGGGCATCGCGCTGTTCCGCATCACTGGTGTTCGGCAATGAGGCCTTGTCTAACATCTCTAGAATGCGCTGCTGAATCAACCGTGCATCGTTGGTAGTGCGGAGGAACAGCGCATGTTCTTTGGCTCCTGGGGTGCCAAATGTCTGGATGTCGCACCCCGGAGCCAAACACACTTGGTCGAACTTCACATCGAAGGCATGACCTTCCTCGTCGCCAGTGATCGCCGTAGCTTTGCATCGGATTCTTCGGTTTTCGAAGTCGATGTCTTCGGCCTTTGCCTTATAGTACTTTAAATCGGCCCTGTGCCTGCGTCGGACAGGCTCTTCCGCGAGACGAAAATTGAACATCCCGCATGCTGCGCTGGCTAATAAGGGAGTATACTGAATCGTTCGCACTGGTGATATGACTGTCACATCGTACTTTGCTAACGATAGCTTTTGCGACAAAGTGAAGCCGGCCCAACCGGAGCCGATGATTGCAATAGATTTCTTCGACATTTTTCGTTTCAGCCAATCGAGGACTTGGAAAGAGTTCGTGAAGAACAAAGTAACGAAAGCAAACCGGATCAAAATAGTCTAATTGCACATGGGAAAATATAAGTGTTGATGCAATGAATCGTTTTTATCCTCGATAACCCCATAAGCTTTCTCATAAGTGTGTAATGATTCACAAGTCTTCGACGTCATTTCTTCAACATTGTGACATTGTGACATTGTGACATTGTGACATTGTGGATCAGTTCCGACTATCACCAGCGCCCCAACCCTGCGATTCCAATCCCGGTATATGCAAGGCGTGTTCCATCCCCTAAAACGTGGCGGCAGTTGCTATTCAGCTCAAGGCTTAACTTGACAACCACCGACCTGCCTGCTGCCTCATCGTCTCGGTTCAAGGTCGGTATGTTCGCGGGGTGGATCCCGCTTAGTTGAAGCTCCTATGTACCGAACAGCCCTGTCCAATTCGGGGAAGACTCGGTCTCCATTTCTTTCGGATCCATTGCATCGCTCAAGTGTAAACGCATTGTCACCAAAACGTATTCACTTGAATGATTTTCAGGATCGATGAAACTCGATTGAACTGTTGCCAGCAAATCTGCCGATGCTACATTCAACAAGTGGTCGTTATGTTGCCTTTACGATTATGTGACTTATTATTATTTGTCGTGTATCAGTCAATACCCATCTTTAGCTATTCCGCCATCGCATCGAACCCAACAACCTGCTCGTTGAGGGTCGTTTACCCACATGACGTAGATGCGTCTGGACCACATTTATTCAGTCATAGACGCTACTTTCTCTCCATCAGTCACGATTGAGGGCCCGGTTCGCGGAACGACGCAACGGCTCACGATTCAGTTCTTAAGACGAAATCGACGAGTGCTCGATTTGGACCGCTCCAACGGCTTTTAGCCCTTAAAAACCACAATCCAATCGTTCCGACGAGCACGGCCCCGAATACTGGTCCACAATAGTTCATGTTCGATGCCGTGACTGGCAGATTATTGGGGAACGGTAACCATATCATGACCCAGATGGTGTATATCAGGGCTACAATGTTGATGTATGGGCCGCCCTTGCCCAAATGCCACTCCTCGAGCTTGATCCCGGTCGTGAATCGGGCGTAAAGAATGCAGCAAAGAATAATTGCATAACTTAGGTACGCGGCCATCGAAGATAACGAGACGATGGCCCCAAGTGCGATATAAGTCCCACTGCCAATGTTAAGGAGTGCCAGGGCAGTGACGATCGAGCAAGTCAGTATCACAGCTCGGAGGGGGACGCGCTGTTTTGCATCGACGTGTCCAAAGTATTGTGGCAGGCCACCGTCTCTTGCCCAGGCCCATGTCAAGCGAGATACCGATGAGACCACGCCCATGTTTCCCGCAATCCCCATGAGGACCAAGCCGGAGACCAGACCAGTGGCTGTTTTGGTTCCTGTGGAGTACACTAGGATTGTGACAAGTGGACTCGAAGAGCTCAACAGGACGTCTAGCGAGGGCATGCAGATCTATGTTATGTGGATTAGTCGCTTCCCAGACCCCAGAGACTCGATTTCTGCTGTGAAACAAAACTTACACCAAACGTGATAATCATTACCAGGCCGAGGGCACTGTTCATTGCAACAGACCCAAAAACAGCACGTGGCACTGACTTCCTAGGTCTTTGAGTTTCTTCACCCATGTGAATGACGCTTTCGAAACCTGAAACTTTTCATCAGTTCATTTCTCGAATGTCAAACTTAAGGGGCAACGCACTTATGAAGAGAAAAATGTTAGAGAGCGCTCCAATATTGGCCGAGACGAAGTAATTATCCCACCCAGTTGATACGTTTGTGGTCAAGAAGACGTCGATGCTGTTGCGAGGGGACATAACCCAAAGAATAACGAGGAACACCACGAAGAGGCAAATATTCAAGATGCCACTGATCAGTTCAAACCAAGGAACGATCCTGAAGGCATACATGTTAACGAGTGCGCAGAACCACAGCATCGCAAGAATTATAAGCGTCGTGTGCCACCCCCCTGGCGCATAATCTGGATGGGCAAGCTGGATTAGACCCTCGAATATGACTGTCACCCCGTTCAAGCAGCTGGCAAGCAGGGCGATATAGGCTAGCCAGGTAGTCCATCCTTGAAGCCAAGTAAGGAATAGCTTGAATCGCTTTGGGGCAAAATGCTGTTCCACGTCCCTCTCAGTCAATGTTTATCTAGTGGCTGGGGCTATCAAGATAACTTTCGTAGGGGGCTTCCATGCTACTCACATAAGTCCAGTAGTATTGAGCACCTGCAATTGGCTGGATCGATGCCATTTCGGCGAACGAGGCTGCTTGGCAGAGCGCGCCGAACGAAACAATCAGGTAGCTGAAGAACCACGTCGCTGGACCTCCATTGGCAAGAGCGAAGTACATATTTCTGCGCAATGCGTTAGCTATCAGTTTGCCCAAGGCTGATTAAAGAGTATAATGGATTACTGACCCGCCAGTAGAGTACCATGTTCCAAGATATACAAGGTTGAATGCAAAGAGCTGCACCGACGAAAACAGCCGGCGGGTTCTCGTCTGCTTTTCCAGTACAGAGATTGAAGGCGCATCTTGATCAGACGTCACGGAGTTTTCCAATACATCGCTAGACTTCATTTCAATCCTATCGGTCTGGCTCATCTTGACGATCTGAGAGGAGGAAAGTGAGGCTCGTGGCAAAGCGGGGTTCTGGAACTCGACGGTGAGAAAGAAAGCACAGAAACAGCAATGGCTACGGCTGGGCGTAAAGTCTTACCGTGGCTTTGAGGTATGTAGAAAAAGCAATATAGGAGGATCGGAAAAACGCGCCGCGAGAACCATCATTTATATCTACATATTGGTTTCAAACAGTTCAATTCTTACAGCGCATGTCTCTCGCCGTGAACCTGTCGAGGATGAGACTCTATGCAGTGCGACAAGTACACGTATTGCGAGTTTGCCGCTGCCAATCTTCGAGGTTACATGAGTGTGCATGTATGCATGCAAGTCGCGTATAGTCAGGGACTTTGCCGACAAATCAGAGCAGAGTTCTTATCATTGATGGCAGCAGAAAGCATTGACCGCCATTGCCACCCAAGTCTCCAAATTGCAATTCAACGCCGGTATAGCAGTCTGTGATGAATCATAGGAATAAAGTAAGTATTAAGGAGACTGTTTTTATTTAAAAAAAAAAAAAAAATAAAAAAAAGAAGAAGGAAAGAAAAAGGGCTCAAGAACTGTGAAAGCGCAGCTAAAACGTAAAGCTTTGTACTTGTCCAACGGAAGCTGGATACTGATTGTTGTGCTATTGGCACTACATGAAACAAATCGTTTGGTAACGCTTCGGTCAGAACGTTCTTCAATGCCACGTTGATGCCCCAAGGTGTCCGGTTATATAGGATCTCTGGGATCGCTCTCGTCTGGAGTCCTCAAGCAAAACAGCTCGAAACCACGGGCCTCATGGGTTCCTGTGGGATATGATTTCCTGTTGAGTCACGGAGCTGTCAAAGCTCCGGCTATGGCGATGGGTAAGAGGAATATATATTAAGTGATCAAAACCTTGTTTGCATCGAGTGGGCCGATAGAAAACAATAGAGACGTAGGAAGGAGGGCGGGAAAATAAAGAAGAACAAGTAAGCAGTAAAACGTGGGGAAGAGGGAGATCATCATGTGTCAATTTAGATGAGTCGATGAATGCAATGCATGACGGCCCTGATCGGATAGGTGGCGAATTTTGGTCCAAACTTCAGGGGTCGGCCGCAGACATGGTGCTTAGGACTTAGAAGAAAACGCTGGTTGCCTGTATTCCCTTGACTTTCACGTGCCTTGGATTCATTGTCCCTGATCTTGGAGGAGGTTATCACTCTCGTGACAATCTGATAGCCAAGAATGACGGCCCAGCGTCCACACCGGAGTGGGAAAGCGTGCAGTCATGGCCACATCATGGGTAATCGTGTACACCGATAGAGAGCAAGCCGACTTCGAAGATACAGGGGTGATGTCCTCCTCACTCAACGCCTGCTCCGTTGGATGAGAAGTCCTTGGCCCGCTATGGGGGAAAAAACCACCCGCTAAATTCGTAACTTCAAATTGTAACCAATGGTTATTCAGTGACGATACACATTAAGGCAACCGGTATTTGGGGCAAAGGTCCCTCTCATACGTGATTGAAAAGATCTTTATTTGACTCGAGTAGTCCTCAAGTTGGTCGTTTCTTGAGGTTATCAATGCCGGTCTTCGTTTCTGTATGCTCCGTGCTCAGGTGTCGTTGCTTGATGAAGAGGCTTGCCAACAAGGCAACGCCTGCCAGACTCGTGTACATGATGAACATATTTCTAATACTCCAGGCAAAAGCATCCTGTACCACATGACGCTGGGTGGCATCCTGGATAGTCTGGACGATCTCAACATTCGCCGCTGCGTGATCTCCGGACAATGCATCGAGGACAGCTCCGTTAAGACCTGCAGCAGCAAGAACTGGTTGTCGAAGATTCATACTATTCTGGAACACCACACCTCCGAGCACTATCGACAACGATGTTGCCACATTGCCAATGAACCCGAGGGTTGAGGTGGCGGTTGCAGTATCAGCCTGATCGACTGTGCTCTGGATGGCAATCATGGGCGTTTGGAAAAGAAGCGCGGTACCGATACCGCCAATGACTTCGAGCCCGGTAATGGTTGCAATAGACGTATCGGTTTGGAAGCTGATATACAGTCCTGTTCCCAGCGTCATAAGCGCGGTTCCCACCCAGCTGATCTCCCTGTAACGGCCAGTCTTGTGGATCAAGACGCCCGCGAGGATGTCCGTAGCCGCTTCGGTTCCCAGCATCGGTAAGATCAGAAGTCCACTGCGAACGGGTGACTCCTGCTTGACGCTCTGGAAGTAGAGAGGCAGGTAGTACTCCGTGCCAATGGAAACCATGTTCTGCGCAAATGCTACAAGGAAAATTGCGTTGTTGGACCAATCCTTGAACACCCCCAGGGGTATCAAAGGATACTTTGCTAGACGTTTTTCGCTGTAAAGAAAGAACCCGATCATCAGAGCTCCAAATACAACCAAGCAAATAACTTTTGGACTGTCCCATGGAAATATCGCGGCGCCAAAATCAAGTCCGAGGAGGAGTAGAAGCGTTACCCCGAGGATGGAGAACGACCCAAACCAGTCGATAGCCTTGAGACCTTCGCCTAGCTTCGTACGTGGATTATGCACATCCAGGAAGAGGAACACGAGCATAAACGCGATCCCGCAGACCGGAAGATTGATCCAAAAACACCATCGCCAGCTGACGAATTGCGTGAACGCTCCTCCGATCAGTGGCCCAGCGGTTCCGGCGACCGCCCAGATGAATCCGAGCAAGCCTATAAATAATGGGCACCGGCGCACACTGAAAAGATCCGAAATCGTAATCGTAATCGTAACCAGCTGAATCAGTCCACCACCCGCGGTTCCCTGCAGTGCTCGTGCAGCAATCAGCATTGGCATATTGGAGCTCAGCGCCGCGAGAATGCTAGCGACAGTAAAAATGCTGACCGCACCTAAAAGAGCAGGCTTGCGTCCCCATATATCGCTGGTTCTGGCCCAGATTGGACCAGCTGCGACCTTGGCCAGCAGATACGCACCACCGATCCAAACATAGCCTGAGGCGGAGTTTAGAGAGGCGGTAATGGTGGGGATGGAGGTTGCAATGATGGTCTGGTCAAGGGCTGCTACGAAGAGAACAAGCTAGAGACATTATTAGTATAGAGGTGCAGGATGAAAAGTAAACGGGCGTTGTACACAGAGAGATACTAAGATCGAGTAAGTGCGCAGCGTTGTGCGGATTTTTATGTCTTCAGGCACATCGAGCGGCTCAACGCTGTGTTCATTCGGCGGGAGCTCGGGCGGGGCGCTGGCATCCGCAGTGGCAGGCTTAACAATCGCACTGCTGTCCATCACCGCTCGTTCTTGGTCGGTCATAATTGATATAATCTAACAGTTCTTGTAAAAGGGAGAAAGCCAGACGCATGGCCACTTATATAAGGCAAGCGCCAACGTACGTTACAATCCATGATATAAGCATTACCACTATCAGGGTCAATCAGTAAGCATGGCGCACTCAGGGGTCCGCATACACGTGGTCGCGCCCTTCAAAGCCCCCCCCCCCCAATGCTTTTGCGCCCTTCGTAGACGACGAAACATTTCACCGAAAAACTTGATACTTGTGCAAACAGTATATTACACCGCCTAGTAGCAAAATAAAAGCTGCGGGGCGAATCACTATATTACATTGGATGGGCGACTCTATCATTCACCATCTGTTCTTGGGGACTAATCTGTTTACATGAAAGCAACAGCGGCCAGGATACCAACGAACAGAGCCATGTACTTTGATTGTCCAACAGAGGTGGTGCTAGGAGCGCCAGCAGTCGTCACCGTCTCAGCAGCATTGACCTTGTTTGATTCGCCCATTGCATTGGAGAGAGAAGAATCGGAGACCGGGGACGCTTCCGCTGCCGCCACTACTGCTGCCTTTGTCGCCGCGTAGGGCACTGCAGTAACGTTGCGGGTGAGGGTGACAAGTGAAGGAGAAGGCGCAACGCTTGCAAATGAGCTTGCTGAGTAAGACGTGACGACAGAAGACGAGTTGATATATGCCTGGCTGTAAGCAGGTGCCTTGCTTGTGGTTGCGGCAACTTCAGTCGTGACAGCCGTGGTAAGGGGCGCAGTAGAGCTCGTCTTTGCGGACGATTCAGACACCTGGATCGATGACTTAGTGGTCTCGATTGCGGAAGTCGTCAGGGTTGAGGTAGCGGAGGAGCTGGCAGGCGCGGTAGCATAACTCAGCACGACGGTAGTAGTGGATGTCTGAGTTGCTGTGGTGGTTGATGTCGACTCGGAAGTGGCTGCGCTAGTAGCTGCAACTTCTGTGGTCGTGCCAGTGGCTGTGGAGGCCTTCTGAGTCGTGCTTGGAGTTTCGCCAACGACAACAGTAGTCACCACGGTTGTGATTGGGTACACAGTTGTGGTGGCTGGCACAGTCGCAACAGTTACAGAAGAGGTCTGTTGAGATGCTGGGCAGTTGGTGACGGACGATGGACAGGCATAGATGGTCGAAGTTACGGTTGTGTAGATGGTTGAGGTTCCGTAGATGGTGACCTCCGTCTCTGTCATCGCCTTGGCTGAAGTCAATGGTGTCGTAGCAGCGGTTGTGGCGACTGTGGTAGCTTCTGTGGTAGCTTCTGTGGTAGCTTCTGTGGCAGTACCTTCAGCAGCGGTGACAGGGCAAACAGTAGTCGAAACCTCAATGACATCGGTGACGACATATGTGCTCTTGGCCGAGGCGGGGCAGTCCGTTACTGTGGAAGGACAGGCCGTTACAGTGGCCGTTCTCGTGCTAAGAATCGTGGAGGTGGTATAAGCTACCGAGGGCTGAGAGGTGCTCGTGGTCTCGTGAGACGTCTGACCAGGGGCTGATGGAGCAGCACTCGACAAGATGTATGCCGAAGTGGAAATAGTCGATGAAGAAACAACGCTCGAGGTGCTTGAGGATTGTGGTGGGATTGCTGGGTAAGAGGCAGTGCTCAAGGAGCTTGAGGACTGTGGTGGAATGGCTGAGTAAGAAGCAACGCTCGATGAGCTTGACGATTGTGTCTCAACTATTGACGACGTAGTAGAAAGCGTAGAGCTAGTAGATTGGGACGTAGCGGGTGTAACGCTTGACAGGCTGTAAGAAGAGACCTCGGCAGCAGTAGAAGACGTTTGGGAGGGGGCGGTGGTCGGAAGAGAGCTCGTATCAGTGCAGGTGGATGTGCTGGAAGACGCAATCACAACGCTGGAAGTAGGCACTGTCGACGCGGAGCTCGAGCTTGAAGGCGAGCTCGATGTCGATTGGCTTACGGCAGCTGAGGACGAAGTCGATACGACCAACGACGAACTCTCAGTGCAGGTAGTCGAGGACTCGGGTGCCACGGGCGCCTTTGCCGTGGCAGCACCGACGGCTAGAGCCAAGAGAAGGGGTGAAAGGCCTTGGAACCTCATGGTGAATTATGTTTTGGTTTCTCAACGATTTGAGATTATGGATTATGGTAAGGGATATAACGAATGACTGAAATTAGTAAGATATCAAACAAAAGAGTGGACGCAAGTTGTGAGCAAACAGCAACGAGCAAAATGGATGCCAAAGAACATTCAACATAGAGAAATCCGAAAGAGTGGGCGGCTACCTTACTTGTATACTGTCCATGCCCTTAGGAAAGAGCCCATCATGGGCCGATGCTTCTCTAGTTAAACCGTATCTGGCGTAGAATCAAGGCTGTGCAAGCTGAGTGGAGAGCTGGAGTTGATCTGTCCATCGAGACCGCAGCGTAGTGGAGAACAAGGGCGCGCTAGCATTTATATCCGTCGATCGAGCTATGCTAAGCAATAAAAATATAGTGTCCTGCCCCTGTTTATGACAGACAGATCACAGCACGCAACTTGTGTGCTTGTGCTGGTGGGATTTCTTCTTGATCGCGCATGAAGGCGACGGTAGTTATGCGCTCTGAGCCAGCTGGGAGATGTGCAGGGTACTTGAGATATAGGCCCCCAGAGAATCAGCCATTCTGAAGCAGAAGTGAATGCATAAAAGGTCTGTCTTTCTCCTGTCTCCTGAGTGTTCGCACACCTCGTACGTAGGCATCTGGCTAGCTGGTGGGGATTGGGGATCTACCGGAAATTTGAGCCAGGCGACCTGGCGAACGACGAGTGCCGTGGGCGCGCTATAGCAAACGAATGGAACGCTAGCGATCGAAGCCGGGCCACCCGTGTCGTATGCGACTGTGGACCGAACCGCTTCATGTATCTAAACGGATGGGGACAAATGAATCAATAGACGTCAGGCAGGACGCAGTTTTCTCCTTTACCCCAAAGCCGAGAATTGGCACTCTTGCACCCTTGAGCTTGGCTAAAGATTAATTGTTGTTGCGGGGAGCCAACTTTTGGTAATTCTATGTTTAGAACATGGCAAAGGCTCCAGTCGAGGTCTTTTTGAAGAGACTGTCTTCTAACTTCCCTTCTTGATATGTCACAGTTATGAAAATTTAAGCAGTATGTATGCACATTTCGAACAGGAGCCAAAATTGCCAATCTCTAACATGAGGAGTCATAAAATTTATCCACTATACGATTATAATGAATGTTGATATTATGTCTTACGCATAATTATTTCCAAAGTAAATTTTCTTGTTTGGATAGTGCCACGGGGGGAGGGGCACATGGGATGTGATGCTTGACTTCATGTTTATACACCTGTTAACCTCAATGCTTGCTAACTTCTAGACTAGTGACCTGGTTTGCCAGAGACCAAAGCAGAGCGAGTGGTCTTGTACACTCTCTATGATGCGATTTGAAGCTGACATTGGTATTCAAATAACCACTGTCGAAGCTCTACCCCCTGAACGCCGGCCTATGCATATGCAAAAATGGTATCTCGATGTTGATTACCGCCCATGTCCATATTACACCATAAAGGATTCGCCACAGCCGCATTCCTCCTCTGCCATAAAGTTAGTCATGGTGACAATATTGGTCATGCTAGGGGTAGACTTACTTATGTTCGGGTTCTTAAACGTGAACCGCTGGCTTAATTTGTCCTCTACCCAATCCATCTCGCTGCCAATTATGCTGAAAAGAGCCTTGCTATCGATCAGAACCTTGACGCCGTCCTGCTCAACTTCCTCATCGAAAGGGCCAGCCTTGTCAACCCAGTCGAGGTGATAAGCCAAGCCGCTGCAGCCCCTATTGCGCACGCCAACCTTGATCATCTTGGGCTCTGGTCCTTCGAGCATGTCGCGGAGATGCTCCACAGCTGTAGGTGTAAGCTTCATGGCTGCTTTGCGTGGTCTGAGCTTGCGCTTCCGTTCTGGCGCAGGTTTCGGCTTCTGAGCCTCCTGTTCGGTGACCGTCACAGGCGCGGCATTCTTTGCCGCCGTCTCTTTCGGCAGCGATGGTGCTCCGGAGGGCTTCTGTGGCGGCCTTGTCTCGTGGACTTGCGGTATCGGGCTCGCTATGGAGGACTCTGGTATGTCGTTGTTTCTCGGCCCTGGAGGCGGCTTGGCCAACGGGTATGGCTGATATGAAGGGGTGGATGGAATTTTCTCGGAAGAAGCAGTCCAGTACTTGGACTGGGAAAATTGCCGCAACAGGTGTTGGCAAGGTCTGGCGCCACGAGAAGAAGGAGTTGCTAGGCGGCTGAAGAGCAGCGAAGGTGCTGACTTCTCCAACGCCAACCGTGGCGCATTCATGGTTGAGTTCTATAGGTGTGAGTGTATCTGCTGGGAATCGCGGCGGTTGCTATGAGCGCATTTGGAAGAGTCGCGGAGGGCACAACAATCGGACGCTTCGAGGTTCAGTTGTTGAGCAAGGGAGGGTGTGGTGATGTTGTGGTATACGGATTGCAGGCTGCAAAGGCACAAGTGGTGCTGTTGGATTGATCATTCGATGAACATTTGCTTTGAAAGCACCAACAAACAACTGCCAACCGATGACATAGACCGGCGGCGGCGAGACCCGATTTTTCGACCACAGCCAGTCACGGCGCTTCGTTTGTCAGCGTTGGAGCCGATGCGGTTTGCTCTTTTCGGGTGGCCCTGGCACAATAAGCGCGGCTATTGCCGTGCAGACGGCCGACGGTTGATTATTTGACCGGCTACCGACGTGCCCCACCCTCTTGGAATTGAGCTTGCGACGCTCTGGCAGCCGATAGCAGCAGCCAGGCCAGCGATCGATCAGTGCTGGGAGCGCTGTGGAGGCTGAAGCAAGTGCAAGTTGACGGTTGCGCTGAGGACAGCTTGGCAAGCTGGGATACTTGCAGAGCCGTGGTCGCAGCTCAATGGCCTCTTTGCAACAGCTTGCTGCCGCCGTCTCTGTTGTCTTTTTGGGAGACACATTCTGCGTGAGCTGAGTTCGCCGGGTGCTTTTGCCCGTCTTTGTTCTTCCTTCCACCCATGCATCGACCGCGGTCATTGAACAGATATGGAGGCATCTCCCTTAACGCAACAGGCACGCCCTGAGGTGTTCCAGCAGAAAATTGTACAACTGTATGAGGCGCTATTCAAGGTGCGGGAGCTCTGGAGACCCATTGTGTACCATGCGAATTGGTAAGACTGACTTTGAGCGTTTAAGGTATGCCCGTCTGAATGCGCACTTGCGGCGAAAGGACAGTCGCTGACTTTGGATCTTACTGCCAGGACGAAGTCGACCCCGATGCCGAGATCGACAAGCCCGAGGGCTTTTGGCGAGAATTCTTCCTCTTGAAACCTGACCGAGCCACCTTGCGACAAGTACTAGGAGACTTGACCCCAGACCACTTGATTGCGCTGCACTCGCAGACTAGGCAGTTGTTCGCCAGGGCGGTCGAGTGCCTCAAGAAAGGGGCTGGCAATGCAAGCTTGCATGCGCTCGAAGTACGAAACTCGCTTCTTTGCAAGCATGCTTATTTTTCTAACCTCTAGCAGACCCTCACGACCTTCTTCGCTGCTGTGCTGCCCAAGAAATACACGAACCCGAGCTCGGATATTATTGGCATTTTAGCCGGCCTCGATCATGTCGACCAGATATTCTCCGACTTCGTGGCCGCCCTAGACGCAATCATACGGAATGGGGAGACGCGTAAGTTGATATATTCCCCGATCGTATACGACCTGGTGCTGATATCGCAATGCTAGTGGACCTGCGGCAGAGGGCTGTTCAAGTAGTCCTAGCCATCACCTCGGGGGCCTACCAGACTAGTCTCCTGACCTACTTCATCCACAGGGACCTCTTCCCTGCCATCATGAAATTTATTCAAGATTCTGACACGCCGGACCGGGTCTTGGAACCTTTCACATTGCTTGGCTTGCTTGCGAACTATAACAAGTTCGAGTTTCAGAATCCTTATCAATTGCGCCTGAATGACTTTGTCAATGAAGCCGCAATTCAGAAGATCATACGCTGCGTCGGTCAAACCTGCCGGAATCTGAGAAGCCAGTACATAGATATCCAAGAAGACCTGCCTGAGAGCTGGACCCTAGCATCTACGTTGAGTATGTTGAAGCTAGGTTCTATCGCTCCGGGCGCCAAAACCACCCCAAAGAAGCCTACATATGATCCCGAGGTGGCAAAGCAGATGTTTGCGAAACTGTAAGTCGTGTCCGAGTCCTAGCTTCGTCTCCTCTGACATCAGGTAGTCCAGGTGAGGAGGCAGCGGTCCTGCTGGGTACCTATGATTTTGCCCATGCCAACAAGTTGTTCTGCTTCAACCTAGTCTCGCTGTCCGCGGAGAAGGGCGAAGAGCAGCCCATTTCGAGTCTCGTCTCACTCACTTCCTATTTGCTCCAGCACGCATTCCTATCAACCCGGGCCACAAATTATGCTCATTTGAGCCTAATGGTCTTCAGGCTTCTCATTGAGGATCAACTATTATGTAAACGGATATGCGGCGACGAAAGCAAGAATACTGTCAGATTATGCCGGCAGCGCCAGCCATACCTACCCATTGTGCGTGGTGAGCGGATCCTCGCCACAAGCGTGCTCGACACCATGGTCGACGGTATCAGCCACAACCTCCGAAGACGGCTGGACGTGAGTCTGTATAATCTCTGTACAGGCATTATGCTGCGCATCATATCTTATCTATCACGTTCTCGAACACGATTACAGTACCATTGGTCGGAGCTTTTCCGGTCATTGCTCGCCCTTATCCGCTTCTTGACGACCTACGCATCTGATTTAAAGGACCTTTCTCAAATTGAGACCCTACTTGACCTCGTGGTCAACCTCTTGGCTCTGTCTTTGTCTGCGGGTGAGGCGTTCCTTCCAACGCCAGCTGCATATGATGACCTCTTCTACAAGACGGTCGAAAGCGGTGATGTTCTCGTCAAGTTTCGAGATACGTATGGACTCGCCAATCGGCCGTCAAATTCCATTGGAACCCTAATCAATGTGAGCACCCACTATAAGGCGATGCTCGATTCGGGCGGGTCCAAGAAGAACCTCACGAGCTCTGAGGTGGCCGAGGTAATCAAGCAAGGTTACGAAACGCTAAGTATACAGGCCAAGGAAGGGCTTGATGGCTGGGAGAGATATAGAGAAGCAGATGAGAGGAGCCTGCTGAAAAAGATGGCTCGTGCCACCGTTGGTGATGTCAAAGTTATGGTTGAAGCCTGAGTCAGATAAATACTAAAACGAGAAGCTGCTGAATTGACATGTTCCCACCCTTTTATGATTGTGTCAATGTTTTTGAACAGTCTCGAAGGCATGTCCAAAAGCATATATAAGTGTGTCGACAGCTGACACAATCTCCGTTGTGAGACATATCTTAGGTCCGAAAGAGTTCGGCATCCCGTCCGCTTACAAATGGCGAATTTGTCAAAGAAGAAATCGGCCCGTGTTATCTTCCTTTTTATAGACTGCTAACGTTTTAGCGTCAATGGCGTCGAGATTTGCGTTCACATCCTCCCGCCTAGGGCGGGCCGGTCAGCAAGACGGCTAACATTGGAGTCCTCGCTGCGAGCATCGACCGCCGGGTTGTTATTCAGGGCGGTGCGATTATTAGAACCCGAATTCGGACGGCATCCCGGTGATCCACCATCCCTAGACCACGACATTGGATTAGAGGTATGAGCACGGCTTTTGTTGCACCTCTGATGCTGCTACCTAATATGGATATGGGACGAGACCATAAAGTAGTCTAGTTGTTGGACGTGCTGGCTGACTTAGACCCCTGCCGGCTGCCTGCCCACTGATGACGAGACTCGCAGTGAAGTCGGAGGTGCTGGTCGTCGAGCGAACATTATCAGGCGGTGGAGCAGGTCTAGCCGTTGAGCGAGCATCACCAAGGAGTAGAGTAGAGCTGCCTATTAAGAGGACCTCACTGGGCTGCAACTTGGTGGGGCTTACGGGGCGAGATCCTTTGCACTCTACCCGACTTGAGTTGTCGCCGGTGCCAAGACTCGTGGGGTTGGTCGTGGCTCCTAGGCGTCCGAACGGACGCGGCAAGACTTTCCATGTCGAGCCAGAGGCCGTTTATGGCGCGTTTTCGGACTTGACATGACAGTTCTAGTGGTGTTGTTACGTTGTAAGATTCGCTGGATGGCTTGGGATCAGAGGACTAGCTGGGAGCGTTCCGACCACTTGGACGGCAGCGCCGAGCTGCGAGACGGGTACCAGACCAGATATATGCAGTCAGTTGAAGGACAAGTCGAGATACAACACAGCTGCAGTAAGCAAGGGATATAGCAGTGCGATATAATCGGTTCCCAACCTTCTCGAGCTCGAGTTCAGGCATCGATTTGCAACATCACAATATAGTTGTCATATTAGCACCTTTATTTTATTTCATTCATCGTCATCGTTTCTAGATAGGTTTTTCTTCGTCCGCTATCTAGGGATCAGATGGATCGGTGGTACACATGATGATCCGGGTCCATCATTAAAATAAATATTAAAGCATTAAAAATGTTGATATCGAAATGAATTATACCCTCTCTCTTCACGAGGAAGAGCTCAGATTTGCGATTAGGTGGCTGTACATGTTGTAGCGCCCTTCTTCGTCTTCGACACCACGCTGGTGACAGTGCTCACGGAGGTGGTCGACTTAGTCTTGGTAACTGTCGATTGTACTGTCTCGGTAATGCTAGGACTGAGAGTGACGGTCTGTGTCTTCCACACAGTTGATGTTGGTGTCGCCAGCGTCGTAGTAGCCTTGGATGTGACGTCCTGACTCTTGGTCACAGTCACAGTCTGCGCGACCAGTACAGTCGTCGACTTCTGGGTCTCCGTCTCAACGTCAGTCACAGTTGAGCCTGGAACAGTTACTGTTGAGTAGGTCGTCTTGGTGACGAAGTTGGTGTTGACGACAGTGGTGACACTAGCCTGGACAGTTGAGGTCTTGCCAGTCACTTTGGTAGTAGCGACTGTTACTGTCGAGGTGGAGCCAGGTAGGGTCGTCGTAGCCGTCTTGAGAGCAACAGAGGTAGTAGTCTCAAGCACAGTTGTCGGTTTCAGTGTTGACGTCTTGCCAGTTGTCTTTACGACAGAAAGCACAGTAGTTGATGTTGACCCTGGGACTGTTGTCTGCTTCGTAGTGGCGCTCGTAGTCTAGTAAAAAAAATTAAGTCAGCCTCTGTCATCTAAGATTGAAAGCTCCCGCAAGTGCGCTCTTTTTGTGATCGGCAAGAAACATCATGCCAAGGCCTGCAGTCTGGGAATGGCGAGGGAGGAATACAAAGCTAGCACTTACAAATGAAACCACAGTCACAGTGGTGACAGGGTTAGCTGCCGTTGCTCTGGCCAAGATAGTGAGAGCATCGGTCGTGCCAAAAGCAATAGCCCGCTTCGCCTTCGCTGCAGTCGGGATGCAGGACAGCGTTGTGGTGCTTTTGGCAGTCTTGGTCGACGTAAGAGTAGTCGTAAAAGTGGACGTAGCAGCCTTGAGAGTTGTAGTCGTCACGCCGCCGCTGCCGACTGTCGTTGTGGTCGTGCTGGTAACTTGCTTCGACTTCGGCGTCACTGTCTCGGTGACAGTCGCGGTAGTACCCTCAGACAGTGTAGTGGTAGCTCCCTTAGGAGTTGAAGTAGCTACACTAGTGACTGTAGTGCTGCTCTTCACAGTTGTAGCCTTAGCAGTGGTGGTCACGGCTTGGGTCTCGAGGACAGTAGAGGTCGTTAAGACGGTCTTTGTAGACTGAGCAGGGGTGATCGTAGTGCCAACATCGTTGACTATGGTCGTCCGAACAGTCACAATCTCATCTCCTTCAGTCACGGTATTCGTGATCGTGGAAGTAGCCTTGACTGTTTCCGTTTGGGTAGTTGCCAGCGGCGTGACCGTTGTTCCAACATCCAACGTGGATGTGCTTGTCTGTGTGACAATTACGTTGGGGGCAGTACTAGTAGTGAAGATGGTTGTCTTAATCGTCGAGGGAACGACCGTGGTAACTGTTGATGTTGATAGGATGCTCGAGGACGTGGAGGACACAGTGGAAGATGTGGCGGAGGAGGTTGGGACAGTCAGGCTACCGGCCGTGAACGGCGTGTTGTAGACAAAAGTGGTGTTGATCCACGATGTAGAGGCGAAGAAGTTGGTGAGCTCAAACTGGGCAACGTCAGTCACACTCAGCTGGGTGACGAAGGAGGCGCGTCCGCTGGTCGCTGCTCCGGGGCCATAGTTTGCATATTCTCCAAACATCACCCCGTCAGTTCTTGAGTCGGACTTGGTCCAATAACCAAACCCTGTGGACTCGACACACGAGGCAAGGTAGGTGCCGATGTAGGCAACTCGGGCAAACGCGTTCCAGGGGCGACCAAGCGAGATCTGGCTGAAGGAAGCCCCACTGGCTGGAGTAACGGTACACTGATCAAAAACGAAACCACCGGCGGTTGCGCTTGTCGCTCGCTTATCAGCAGTCAAAGAGACCTTGTCCTCGTTGGGGGAGATGGTGGACTGCAAGAAGTATCCTGCACCAGAACCCCAGATCATGTCAACATTACCCTCGATGTAGGAGTTGGACGCGAAGAGGTAACCGTTGACCAGCAAAGCGTCCTGGTTTCCGTATACTTGACATCCATACAGACCAGCGTATTTGCTGCTCTTCACGGCGAAACCCAAGGAAGCATAGCTATTTGGGTGTCAATAACCTGGTCAGACGGGTGTGGGTTGCGTGGTACTTACTTGCTGGCTGTGCCGAAAGTGTTTGCAAAGTTGATATTCACGGCCTGGAAGTAGTTACCCGTGGCATACACTGTTGCAGAGTCCGAATTGGATGCGTCCGACTGAGTATCGACAGCGGCGTTGAAAGAGATGATGACCTGGTTCTTGCTATAGTCCTTAGGGCTCTCGCTGTAACCAAGGAAGATAGTAGTGCCAGCCTTGCTCAAAACAAGCTGCTCATTATATGTTCCGGGGTAGATGAACACAGTCGCCGTCGTCTTGCTCGAGGTGGGAAGGACATCGAGTGCTGCTTGGATGGTGTCGTATGTTGTCACTCCCTCAATGGCTGTCTTGGAGACAATATATGCTCCAGCAGGTGGCTTGGTACCGTCGTACTCGGTTGTGCTGGTCGCGACAGGCGAGGCGGATGTTGAGGAGGCGCTAGCGGCAGGTGTTGTGGTGGTGCCAACCGCGGGTGTGACGATCGAGTCGAAGTAGGTCATGTCGATCCAATCGGTGCTGTCCATCACGCTTGCCAAGGGGTATGTGTCACTTGTAAGAAGAGTGCAGTTTTGCCAAGCAACACGGGCGGCCGCGTTGTTCTCCCAGTTACCAGGACCGACGTTATTATACTCGGCAAAGGTTACATAGTCCGTCTACCATCGAAAAGGTGTTAGTAATTGCACGTTTAGATGAGTATATGAGTTGGAAAAGATTGAGGACTTTGAGCTCCTCATACATTCTGAAGAGGGTAAGGATTATTTCATACCTGAGGAGTAGTCTTGCTCCAAACCCTCCAGCCCGCTGGGGCGATGATGTTGTCCAGGTAGCTGTTCTTGACCACGACAAGTGCGTACGCACTGTAAGGCCGGCCGAGATAGACGGATGAGGTCAAGTCCACAGTCGCCGACTTAGCCGCGGTGAAGAGACATTGATCAAAGATGTAGCCTCCGATGGCTGTCGTGGAAGCTCGGCTATGGGCTGTAATGGCTGAGCCAGCTCTCTTGGCACCGATGGTACAGCCCTTGAAGTAGGCCTTGCTATATCCCCAAATGAAGTCAATAGCACCCTCAATGTAGGAGCTTTCGTAGTACTGATATCCAGCCTTGTTTCCTGTCAAGAGGGTGTCCTGCCAACCAACAAAAGAGCAAGCATAGAAGCCAATGTGCTGGCCATAGATACTTCCGGCTAAAGTGACATAGCTGGATACACTGCCATCCAGGTTCTCCGTGTTCTCGATGTTGATGTTATACAAAGAGATCTTGCCCGTACCTCCAGTGGAGAAAGTGGCGGTCTCGGCGTCGGAGTGCCCAGTGGGAAGTGGGCTTACAGAGAGACCTTGGGCATGGGTGATGGTGACTGAGTTATCCGCATACGCCTGACCGGGGTTCCCGCTAGTGTATCCAATGATCATGACAGGACCAGCACGGTTGATCGACGGGACCTGCTCGGTGTACGTTCCTGCATACATGAAGATGATCTGTGTGCTTGAATCGCTCGGCAGGCTGGCGAGAGCATCCGTCAAGCTGCTGTAAGACCCCGCCTCAGTGCCACCGACAGAGACAAGCACAGCACCGGCAGGGGGCACAGTTCCACTGGTAGGATGTGCCCACGTAGCAGACGCCGTAGCGCTGGCTGAGGTTGAGGCTGAAACAGTGGCGGAAGCTGATGTGGTTGCCGAGGCTGTCGTACCCAGTGAGTAGGTTGGCACGTAGTTATACGCTGTCCAGTCAATGAAGGAGGTGTCACTAATGAACGTGGTCAGGGTGTAAGCAGCGGCCTGAGACTCGGAAAGATCGGTGGCAAATGTAGCTCGAGATGTGGAAGTTGTCCAAGCACCAGGACCAGAGTTGTTGAATTCTCCAAATACCACATTTCCTGTATTCGGAGAGCTTGTAGACCATTGGGCCCATCCCGCCGGGGCAATGTGCGAGTCGAGATACGAATTCATGTACACGACGATAGCATACTGTGACCAGGGACGTCCAAGATAGGTAGTAGCAGCGACAGAGCTCTTGCCAGCCAGGTATGAGCTGGTGTATGTCACATGACACGAATCAAAGATGTATCCTCCTGCCCAGGCAGCATTGGGACGGTTTTGTGCCGTGATATAGGCTCCAGCGGTGTTGGATGCGATATAGCACTGATGGAAATAGGCCTTGGAGTAACCCCAGATGAAATCGACGCTACCCTCGATGTAACAATTGCTGAAGATCTGCACGCCCTGGTTGGCAAGCAAAGTGTCCTGGTAGCCCTTGAAAGAGCAGCCATAAGCCGCCATATTCGTACCATAGAAATCAGCTGCGAGAGCTGCGGTGTTGGCAGCTTGCGGATTTGTGTTAATAAAATCAATGTTGTACAGAGCCAGCCCGGAACCGTCAGATCGCTTCCAATTAAGCACAGGTGTAACCTCATCGGAGATAGAGCCACTAGTTGAAACTCCGTAAGCAAACTGGAGAGTGACCTTGTTACCAGTGAAGTCGTTCGGAGCCGTCGTCTCGCCCCTGAGTGTGACCTTGCCGAGTCCAGTTTGATTGACCCAAACCTGCTCAATGTAGGTACCAGCGAGAATGTATACCTCATGAGCGTTTCCATCTGCTGGAATAGCTGCCACAGCGGACATGACACTACCAAACTGGTCTCCAGTGGGGGTAGGCGCCACGGTATAGGTAGATGTCGCAGCTGTCGATGAGGACGTAGCGCTGGCGCTGACCGACGAGCTCGTGGAAATCGAGGCGGAACTCGTGGTGGCAGAGCTGGTGGTGGTGGCGGACATGGACGCAGAAGAGGAGGATGACGAGACCTGCGAAGTGTACACAGAGTCTGGGAAGCCGGCAAATGGGGCAATGGCCGAGGTATCAAGCCATGAAGCATCGCCCAATACGGAAGCCACTGTGTATGGCGAGCTATCCGATTTGATTTGAGCGTAAGAGCTCCGCAAGGTGGTCGATGCGCCTGGGCCACTGTTGTTTGCCTCGATGAAGGTCACATTGGTGGTTGAACCGGACACCTTCCACCCAGCCGAGGCAATGTGCGCATCCAGGTAGGAGTTGATGTAGTAAACACGCGATGATGCCGAGGTCGACGAGGTCGAGTAGTCCCTTCCGAGATATGTGGAGCCCTGGGTAACACTGCTGCTGCCGGGAACAATCGCACAAGTGTCATAGACCTGGATGGATGGGCCATAGGAGCCCTGGTAGTCATTGGCTGCGATGTTCTGGCCAGTGGTCGAGCCAATGGTGACAATCTTGGAGTTGTAGAAGTAAGCTCCACCTTGTCCCCAGATGAAATCAGTGGTACCCTCGACGTAGGAGTTGGCAAAGTAGTATGCTCCGTAGTTGAGGAGAATGGTGCCTTGGCTGGACTTGAAGCTACATCCGTAGAAGCCGGTCTTCAAAGCCTTGCCAACGAATGCCACAGCAACCATGTTCGTAGTTGGGGTAGCTGTGTTGGCAAAGTTGATATTGTAGAATGACATCCTGGTGGCATAGTATTGAGTCGACTTGAACGGCGAAGTGCTTGCCGAACCTCCACCGCTCGATGAAACGCTGGCAGAGTACTGGATCGTGACGGCGTTGGAGCTGTACGACATCGTGTCGGTGGTTTCACCCCGGAAGACGGTTGAGCCGCTACGAGAGATTGTGATCTGCTCAGTGTAAGTACCCGCGAGAATGTAGATATACTGAGTCGTAATATCGGGCAGCGAGGCGACGGCAGCCGAGATAGTATTGCTGCGACGTATACGGTTAGCTGATATTTTGACAAGGACTAGGAAAGTCTCGAAACGATTTCGAGAAAGTGATGTTCCTTGGGGGAAATATGCCCTGAAATGAACCCAAAGGAATAAAGAGGCATGTAATTACTCACTATGTAGCACATGATCCTGACGGGCCGACCACTTTGGCAGTTGAGGGTACCGAGGATGGCAGAACGCACGTGGAGGATGAAGGAGTCGCTGAGGATACGGTCGCGCTGGAAGAAACAGATGAAGAGCTTGCCGAAGACGTGGTTACGCTGGAAGCAACGGACGAAGAGGTCGACGATGAGGCGCTGCTAGATGCTGTACTAGAGATTTGGCTAGATACCGAGCTTGAAGTCGTATCGATCGAAGAGATCGTCGAACTGACGGATGATGAAGTTTCCGTACTGCTGGTGGCAGAGGATGTGATGGAGCTGATCGACGAAGAGGTTTCCACACTGCTGCTCGAAGAGGTGACAGTCGAGCTGAGAGATGAAGAGGTGGCCACACTGCTGCTCGAAGTGCTGGACGAGGCCGCAGAACTGCTCGAGGACTGAGATGTAGCTGAACCATCCTGCGACGCGACGCCAGCGAGTATCCTGCTCAGTACACCCTGGTCGACCCATGAGGTCTGGGTTGTGGCGACAGTGGGATTGACATTAGCGAAGAAGGTGGGAATCTCGTAGGCCGCTACCTGAGAGCCACTCGTCGCGAGCGTGACATACTGTGACCGGGCGTTGACGTTCTGCGAGTAGCTACCGGCACCAGAGGTCAGGAACTCGATGTAGGTATTTCCGGTCGCTTGTGTCTTGACGTCAACATGGGCACCACTGGGGGCAATGAAGCTACCCAGGGTGCTGTTCCTGTACAGAGCGACGGAGCCAGCACCGTTTCCAGTGAAGAGGGAGACATAGGTATTGGTGGATCCACTCTTCTGGGCGACGTTGCATGAGTCAAAGACGACTGTCGAGTTATACGATGATGTCACAGAGTTGGCAGTATAGCTGGAGGCTTGGGTATAGATCAAGTTTCCACTCTTGGCGGTCGCTGTGATTGTCGAGCTGTAGATGTACAAGGAAGGGTACTGATAGATGACTTTATCAGTGGCCTCAATGTACGAGTCCGCAATCAAAGCAGATGATATTCCACCCTGGATGGCAACAGCACCAGCCGCGAGAAACTGGCAGGAGTAGAATGCGTGTTGCGAACCCTTGAGCGAGACTGCACCCAGCACGGATGCTGAGTTGATGTTGCTGAAGTTGATATTCCTGAACGTGACTCCCTTGGCAGAGGTGGACGAGATGGTCAGGGGAGCAGCAGCAGCATTTTCAATGGTGACCAGATTCTGGGAGTAGTCGACTGAGCTGCTTCCATCATCTCGCCTCTTCACAGTCTTTGCTTCACCAACAATAGTCACTGCGGCAGTGGCTGAGATAACGATTGCCTCGGTATAGGTACCGGCCTTAATAGTGACCGTCGGAACGCCATTGCTCTGAGCGTAGGCAATTGCGGAGGCAATGCCAGTTCCGCCTGGTGTGACTGTGACAGCCGATGAAGATCCTGGTCAAGCATATCAGCGTACGACACCACGAGTATTATTCTGCATGGATCTCGGCTATGGGCCCACCAGCATGGGACAATTGAGCTTACCCGTAGATGTCGAGGAGGTGGACGAAGAGGAGGTGCTCGTAGGCACGACAACGGACGAGCTTGTAGACGTGATGATGGACGACGACGACGATGACGACGAGTCTGTAGAAGTCACCACAAAAGTCAACGAGGTAGACAGAGAGGATGACAGAGAAATATCAGATGATGTAGTGGAGACAGTGGATGAAGCAGATGTTGTCGATGATTCGGTATATGTTGCCAAAGGAGTGGAGCTTGTTGATTCAGAGTATGTTTCCACGGCCGACGAGGTTGTGAATCCAGAAGTCGTCAATAGGTCTGAGCTGGTAGCCGAATCCAAAGACGTCGTTGAACTCGAGCTGCTCGTCGAGTCCGCAGACGTGCTCACACTCGAGCTGGTGGCTGAGTTTGAAGATGTCGTCAGACTGAAGCTACTAGTAGAGTCCGAGGACGTCGTCAGACTCGAACTAATAGCATAATCTGAAGACGTTGTCGCACTCGAGCTGACGGTCGACTCGGAGTTGGTCGATGAATCCGAGCTGGTTGGCAGGCTCAAAGACGTTGACAAACTCGAAGTGATGGTCGTCTCAGAGAGGGTCAAGGGGCCATAGTTGTCAGCCGAAATACTAGAGACCGTCGCTGAGCCCGATGTTGTAGTGGAATCATAATCAAAAATCGAGGACGAGCCAAAGAAATCTGAGTGAGCGTAGATGGTGGCCGAGTCCGTGGGTGTCGATGAGTCCGTGAATGTCAACGAGGCCGGGGATGTCGAACCAGTAGAGAGCGTGGGGTAACCGGAGAGCGCGGAGGCAATGAGCGTGGATGAAGTGAACTGGGAAGACGAGACGGTGGACGACGACAGAGCAGCTTTCCGGCCACAGCGCCGGATCGGGACGGAAGGCTCACCTTGTTGCGCGATCGCCAAGGCTGGCGCCAAACCCAAGAGAAGAAGCGACCACATGTTGCTCTCAGCGGCAGCGTCACTCGAGCTTCTCTCCCGACGGTTGAGTAAGCAGACTCGGTCGTGTCAAGGGCCTGAGGGACAAGAGAAGGCTCGCTGGCGATGCGGAAGCTGGACACGGCTGACATGATATCTTAAGGCGCTGGCCGGAGCCACTACATACACGATAGCTTCATCTGACATTGCCCCTGTCTTCATGTGGCTCTCTCGGGGCTGCCCTACAGTCCCAGCATTCTGGATCTCGACCAGGTGGAGAACACCAAGCCGCTTTGTTTTCGGTGTTCCATTGCTCAGCTGAGCACTGGCATATCCATCTTGTGGGTATACCATATAGATTCCTTGTTATACGATAGGTGGGAAAATCGGCTGGAAGCGAGTCTAGGGGTCGCCCGCCCATGGCCGGTGCAGCCACGTTTCTTAACCTTGGTGAGTCTAGCTGCGATTCCCCTACAGTAGGTAGTATTGAATATCAGCTCCGGGAATGTCGTGCCCAGCCTGGTCGATGCCGGAGCAGGCGGCCCTTTCACCTTAGCGCGGAGCCTCAAAGCCTCGCTAGCGCTGGCACTATCCGAACCATATCGTATATCCCTGAATGAATGTGGATTTACAAACCACAAAATACGGGCGGCCCCCAATAGGGCAACGCCTTAGACGAGTCAATTTTCTTGACGGAAAACACCATTCTGCCGTTCAATTTCCGCCTGTCAGCCACTTCTGTCACGTTCTGGCCTCTCTTCCGCCATCATAGACGCTGGGGTCGTCATCCTGGTCATCGTCTGCCCGCAGGCGCGCTAACATCATTGTAGGGGTCTTTTACCGAGTAGCTGGATCGCTTATCACAGCCGGACCGAGGGACAGGGGAGGCATCCGAGAGGACTTGGATAAGAAAAGTTGGACTGGCTCTACCTAATTGCTTTACCAATATTGTGACATAGCAAATATAATTAGCGCAATACCATGACCGCCACGATTTATGGCAGTTTTCCGTAGACGTCGGAATCGAGTGTAACTAGCGTCAGCCTTCCCAACGTCAACTTCGTTTTGGCCCCAATGAATTCAGTTAGCCGTGGAGGTCCAGGATGCATTCTTCCGTCATTCTCAATTGCATACCTAGATGTTGTCGATCAGGGATTCTTTTCCCCCTTGACCACGCAAGCTCAGGAGACCGAGCACCACCTGTCGTTGTCTCTATTACTTGCATGATATCACTTCAAAGGTTTGAGGGTCGTCATAATTACAACTCGTCATCGATATGCAGATCGACTGATTCAAGAACGAACTCAGGGGATTGTCACAACCACGTTGTGGTTAGGCAGAGATGCCGGCCGGCTCCATTAGCGAACCACTCAGCGTAGAGTAGCGAAACCGTGGCGTCGGCGGTGGCTTGTGGCAGTGGGGAAGCGCTACCATAGAATCTCCCAGTACCTGACCAAGAGAAAAGTAGCCACAAACGGCTCCAACTCTTTATTTACTTGCTATAACCGAATTTGCCCAGCTAACCTAACTCGGTCTTCGGCGCCGCATATCTTCGCCCCGTCGCGCTTCACACTTGTTTCCCAGCCTTCACTGCGTGTTCCGATTCGTAGAATGAGCTATAACCTTGTGGGGATGACGGAGCATCCAAGCATTTCCAGTTAGAGGGCCAGAAATCTTTAGCCCATCATGCCTCAAGATCTGAGTCGTCAGTGTGCTTCTCGCCGGGTATTCTCACGCCTTCGCCGAGCTCCATCACAAATCACCAGATGTTTAACGCCGACCTCGCCCGAAATATAGTGCAACCCCCATTGCCTGCAGAACGTGCTTGGCACTCAAGTACTTGATCCAGCTGGATGCCTCCTCCTTTACCTATACATCTCTCGTGTGGTATGAGATTACAAGCTTCAGGGCTCGTCATTCAGGGATATCATACATCACCAGTAACCTACCTTGATTCCTCATTCGTATCATGCTCAAAAGGGACGAGAGGGTCTTCGTGGGGTGGGACAGGAAGGTCGGACCAACCATATCTATTTACTCCAAAGAGCCGTAGTGATAAATCTAGACCATTAGAATGGCTGACTCATTAGGCTCGCCACGTCAAGCGTCACTGATATACCCTTGTCCTGTTATTAGCAGAATCACGCTGTTTTCGTTCGTGCCAAAGTTGAGCTGATTCACCGGGACCGAATTCCATATACCTATAGTGTCAAGGTGTAACTGTCCGGCTGACCTCATTTCAGCATATATCCCGTCGGCTTTCTCGTATCCTCCGTGCTCCGAGCCCATATCGTCAATTGATCATGCGCCGTCAATCATTTCACCTTATGGGACAACAGCATGATCGTCGATAGTTTCATTTTTTCTCACAGCGATCGTATCGTCTTTTAGTGTCATAAACGAGTCGATAGCCCTGGTGGATCGAAATTTAGACAAAATGGCCGTCATTTCTGACGCGTTGCTTCTCACTACAGGAAGAATCTAAGTACTCGTCCGTGAAAAAGTGTCTATTTGAAGAGAAGTCTTATCATGAAGTCATAGTCGATGCTAACGGACACATGAATCCTTGAATAGTAAAAAGAAATAAGGTGCGATGTGAGGATCTTGTTTCGGTTTTGTAAAACCTTCGATGCTTCCAAAAGGATCTGTCTGGAAAATAAGCGTGTCAGCCAAAAGGATTATTCGGCTGGGGATATCGAGGTAAAAATTTGCTTCTAGAACGCTTACGAGGAATTTTGGAATACATACGATCTGTGCAGCATTGGCCGCAGGGTGAGAGATAGTACTTCATACCCATACTTCGGCCTGGTGACGAGACCTGAACCCCTTCTGCAAGCGCGAAACATGAAAACACGGTGCTTTTGGTGGTCAATCCACGAGGGAGAATCCTCTCCGATCGCATGACTCGAACACGGCGATCATTGGCGCCTAAAAAGTATTCATCCCCCCCACCAGCTTAGGACGTGTGATTATTGTACTGTGTGCTTGCATCTCTCATATTGAGGTACAATTGGGTATTGCCCACAGGTAACATAATCGACACGATGGCTCTGATTAGGCATTGTGGCAAAACTTAGCTGACCTATTGAGAAAGTTCATAATCTAAAATAGTTGGCACAATAGAGGGCGACAGGCGGTGAACCATGTTGACTGGTAACTTCATGAAGTTTTTGCTGATTCGAGATAAATCAAGACCTTAGCTTCAATTAGCAAAGAGAACCCACGCTTGGGAATAGACAAAGTATTTCGACACCGCATATCTTGAGTCCGAACCGTCATCCTCCGTTGAAGACTAGTCTTGATGATCTATGGATTTTCCAGCATGATCTATGACTTAAACCCTGGGCCGGCTTCCTTCCTGATTCATTCGTTGGATGAAAAAGAAACCGATGCTTCGATAATGCCCGATTTAGCTCGTTCATGAGAGGCCGTTATTGTAGCCTGATTGCAAAGTCGTACCTCCAGCCCCTAGCCCAAGGATGTTGCCATATCCAAGCTAGGGTATTAAACTTTGTGTAAAGCTTCATGGCTGATGGGTGTGGGTGTTGATTGCGATGAACCAGTGCTGTCTCGGTACTCACCCTTGAGATGTTTTCCTTGTCAGAAATGCCAGCGCTTCTCTGCGCTGTAATGGCTATTGGAATTGAACTTATGCGCGTTTGTTGTTGAAGTTCTCCCTAGATCGATCTACTCGTTCTTGTCATTTGAAAGTCGGATGAATATCACAACAAATAATAACCCATTGGTTCGAGGACATACCGAAATTACACGAGGGATCCCTTTCCCCCACATATTGTGACGCGGAAACGTGTAACAGCAAACCCGCATCTCAGTAACTGTGCGTCTAGCCGCTTCACGGCAACGAGTCAGTCTTGATTCTCTACTTTCCCTATATTACGTCCATCGTTGACGAGCCCCTTCTTTGCCACTTTTTCTTAGCCCCATTGAGCAAAATCGTAAATGCATAGGTTGATCTACATTTGTCCCAGCTCGTCACTGTCGTCACAACCCATGACTTTCAAATTCTGTTAGTTAGTCAATAGTACTTGGGCAGTTTTGACATGAGCATTGATTATGGAGAAAAGAAGGTGGGAAAAGCATTGGATTTTCACCGAAAAGTGCTGGTCGAGTAAGGAATTTCCACCACTTCAGGCTTAAAGACTATGACCAAGGCATAATATTGAGCAAGATTTTTCTTTTCCCTATAGGTTAAGTAACAGAGACCTCATGAAGAATGATATAGATTTGAAGCAAGCCTAAATCAGACTATCCCTTCGTCTCGTCATTGGAAATCTCCAAAATTAGAGCTTCATAATGACCTTCCCTATCATTTTCCCGCGCCACACGAAATCAATAGCTTCGTCGGCCTGCTCGAAAGGAAATACGGAATCGATAATGTCTTGTAGATCCAATTGACTTGACTCCAGTGCTGCAACAAGATCCTCCTGATCATGCCTTGACCCAGCATTAATTCCTCTAATCAGTGGTGTTAGCCTCCTACACAACCCCCCAGGGCAAAGGCACAAGAGAAAAGTTCACATGGACTAGGTGAAACCTTGAACACCACGGAGATGAACCTACCTGAGGATTACTCTCCTGTCTATGATGACTGGAAGAAGTTCTTTGAAATCTGATGTATCCTGCTTACTCAGATATCCCACTTGACTGACAATCCCACCACGCCTCGTGCACTTCATACTCTTTACCAAAGTACTACTTCCGCCAACCTCAATCACCAGATCGACACCAGCACCGTTGGTCAATGCCAAGACTTCTTCGTGCCACTCAGGGTTCGATCGATAGTTGACGGTCTGCAGTGGTGGGTTAGGAAATCGTTCCCGCATTTTTTGCAGCTTTGCATCATCTGAGGAGCTAAGCACCACACGCAGACCGGCAGCTCGCGCAAGCTTTAGCGCGAACATTGCCACGCCCCCGGTTCCTGTAATGCAATTTTGAGTGAGCTGAAAGTTGTCCCCTCGTGACTTTACAGTAGGGAAAGCAGCATCATATACCTTGAATGAGAACGCTTTTGCCAATTCCGACGTCCTTGAGCGCAGTCCACGCCGTGACACCCGCGCAAGGAATGATGCTAGCCTGGATCCAGTCGAAATATGAAGGAAGTTTGGTGACTTTCCGTTCATCGAAGATCAGATAGTCAGCGAGGACGCCGTCCTCGTCGGCTGCCAGCCATGATCGTGTCGATTCCCGACCTGTGATGTTCTCGGTGTCAATTATAGGTGCTACACGATCCCCAACGGCCAAGGTCAAAACGCTCTGACCGACGCTTACCACCTCGCCCGCTGCATCGTTGCAAGGGATGCCGTGGGGTGTGACCGGCCAGGGATTGCCGCCGTTTGCAATGTTGGCATCGCGATAATTGAGTGCGACGGCATGCACTTTTATCAGTACTGATGTCGGGTGAAGAGGCAGGTCCAGGTCTTCAGTAACGAGCTTAACCTTAGGTGTACCAGGGGTGTGATCGTCCGTTCGACGGAATGCTCTACGAGTTTTGATCCCACTCATTTTATGAAATTTCTGAGGTCGATATATCCTGTTTTCTGCAGCAATTGTTCTTATGTTCGCTTGCCCAGCACTCACAACGTCGAACTTCTTGTATATCCTCAGTGTTGTGCTTGGGCCGAGATTTATGCTTATCTAGACGGTTCGTGCCCACTTCGTTAGGGTTCTGTACATCTGTTGTCTAAAATAGCGATGAGTTGTAGTTCAATTTAGCCCGATCCGAAGATCTAAGACTTGTTTTGTAATCAACAATTTGAGCTTGTTATATTTAGCTCCGACTGGTTCCAACCACAAATCGCATATGCGTTCTGGTGATCATTCTGACGGAGCCGAGACCGGCTTCTGATTTCGGCAAGCTCTTTACTAGGAGGAGCGGGGTTGAAAGCCTACTTCCTTTTTAATTGGATGGTTCATCATCAGATTGCGTCGGACGGGTGGTTCACTTCTGAAGAACAGAGAATTATACACTCGGGCGCGCCCTTTATAATCTACAGCATGTGGGGTATAAGCTCAAGCGGACTTTTCCTGCTATCCACGTCCCCGACCTACTGCGTCTAAGGGTATACACAGTATATCAGTAATATTAGTCTATCATGTTACAATAATCACGAAGATAGCAATCACATCATTTGGAATTTATGAACTTGCATCGTGAAAAAGACGGAAAGCGCAGCCCGGATATACCACAGCCTTGTGGTTTCTCAAACATCACAAAGGCGAAGGACGACGTCCTGAGACTGGACAGGCTCATGCGCCCATGATCCCCAGGGAACTCGGCGGTGTTGTCAACCTCCGCGTGTGCGATGCAAGCATCATACAGATTTCACCTCGGCCAAATCCCCAAGCTATTGTTTACGCTGTCGCAGAACATGGCGCCAGGATCATCTCGTCGACTTTATCATAAACGAAATCAAATTTGGCCTGTACACAATGCTCTGTCTAAGTAGAGTGGCAGTACAGTTGGTGTTTTGTTAGAAGATGCCAATTTCCAACAAACACTACCCTGGTCCATCAAGGGGGGAAGAGAGAGAGAAGGGGGAGGCCCAAAGAACGAGTAAACAGTGGTTTTATCCCTTGGCAATTATTGGCAAGATCTGTGCTCATACTTGTGTCCAGGGGGTTGACTAAAAGCATCTTGAATGAGCAGTGCTGTGATACAGTAATAGGGCAAATGGCGGGGTCGCAATTATGGTGTACCTTGCACCTACATGAGTATAATCGAGTCTCATGGTTAGAGAGGAAAGGAGCAAATTGTGATGTCAAGACCTTGACTTCTAATGACAATTTCTTGAGTACTGTAATTCTCTATGGAGCAAACCATGATCTGCTGCGGAGACTTAGGGCCGTTCACTGCTATTGTTCGCATGCCTGAGGAAACCGCCGGCGGTTGGCGATGTTTATTCAATGCCATGCGCTCCCCGCATTTGATGTCGGAAGTGGCCGGTGACGACGAAACATGGACGAAGCACATCCATTTCTACAATTCGTGATTGATTGAGGCAATCTCCAAACAATACCGCTGTCGCCTGATCAAGGACGCTTTTTAAAGGTTGAATAAGCACACCATCATGTCCGCTTTGACCCAAACCAAGGCCTTAGTGTCCCGAGGTCCGTTCTCGGATGGCAAATGGGGGATTGAGCCAGTCAAGCTGCGCGAGCTCAAGGACGACGAGGTGTTGGTCGAGATCGTGGCCTCGGGCATCTGCCACACTGATCTACACTGCGGCAACACGCCTGATGACAAGGAAGTTCCGGCAGTCTTCTATCCCCGGGTACTGGGGCATGAAGGTGCGCCTACATGTACCTTTGAAAGGCGTAATGAAAAGGGTAGTACTAATTAGTCTCAGGTTCTGGCTATGTCAAAAAGGTCGGTTCGGCCGTGAGTTCGGCCAAGGAAGGCGATGCGGTTCTCTTGTCCTTCTCATACTGCGGCGAATGCTATGTGTGCAAGACAGGTATTGTCCTCCCGAATTGTATAGGCGGCGTTCGTGAAGCAAACGTTGGACAAGAACACTGATCATTTACTAGGACCGCCGTCGCATTGCACAGACTTTTTCAACATCAACTTCATGGGCAATCCAGTTTTTACATCTCCTAACATCCGGACCTCTATGGACTCTTCGGCCTCGGCCAACCCAGACATCGGCGGACGCTTCTTCGGACAGTCGTCCTTCGCCCGGCACACCATCGTTTCGTCCAAGTCGGTGGTGAATGTCTCTTCCCAGAACCTCAGCCTGGAAGAACTCCGCCTCCTGGCGCCCCTCGGCTGCGGGCTCCAAACCGGTGCGGGCACAGTTCAGAATGTCGCCAAGGCTGGCCCGGAGGATGCCATCGCCATCATCGGTCTCGGCGGTGTTGGGCTCGCCGCCGTAATGGCGGCTAAGAATGCCGGGTGTCGCAAGATTATTGGACTTGACCGTTTATCCTCGCGGCTGGCCCTTGCCCGGGAACTAGGCGCCACAGACGCTATCGACACTAGCAATAAGTCTATTCCTGAGGTTGTCGAAGCCGTCAAGAGCGCGTCCGATGGCTTAGGAGCCACGATTGTGGTCGATACGTCGGCGCACCCTCCACTTGTTGATGCTGCAGTGAAGTTTACACGATAGTAAGTAAAACAACATGCCAAACCTTTCCCTCGTTTGTCCGTTTTCCGAGCAGTATAAAGGCGCAGGTTCTCGATAGTAGCGTATTTCGACTCGGCTGAAGCACAGTACATTCCGCATGGCTCCGCTATGTTGTTCAAGAGGATGAAGCTAATCTGTTGATATTATAGTATGGCTCGCATTATTCAGGTGGGTACTGGAATGCCAGAGTCCTACTTAAACTTGCAGTAAGCAGCTTCTCACATTATTCCATACACTTTTTGTCCCTTTCCAAAAGTGACCGCTTTCTTCATCGAGCGGTTATGACCATGAAATATGAGCTTTGACTCCGGAACTTCGCCAAACATTCTCGAAGAAGCAATCGCTGACTCCAGGGGTTGCAGCATGCAGTCCTTCATGGTCAGTGGGAAGCAATACTTTGGCGCTGTTCAAGGCCACAGCCGAACCGCTAAATACATCCCCGAATTGATTCAGTGGTGGCGGGATGGTAAATTCCCCGTAGAAAAACTCATCAAATCCTTTGATTTCGAGGACTTTGGAGGTGCTATCAGGGGTATGGGCGACGGATCAGTGGTGAAGCCGGTCCTCGTCTGGAAGGATTAAGAGTGCATAAACCATCAACTGCGGCAGGGACGAAGTGTCGAACATATGCAGCTTTCTACAAACACATGTCACATCATGCAGGGGAACTCGCACATCAGCGAAGTCATCTAGAACTGTAGTCTATTAACAGCCTTCTTGTCTATCTGGTGGTATCCTCGCGGCCAAATACACGAAAGCTATCATCGTCTGGGTCTCCAGTCCAGACGAGTAGCCCCTGCCTCTTTCTGGCCAATCGTAAGGATGCGCCGACTGCGGGTGCTATTCAACCCGCGCGCGCACAAAAACAGAAATGCCTGGAACCATGCAACCCGAACTTTTCTGCTGATCAGGGAATTAACAAAGGAAAGGACAAGACCATGTTCATGAAGGTATTAGTCGTACGTGAGAGTCATAAATATGCAAAGAAGATCCCGAGGCGAAATCGTTTAATCGTCCTCATCGGAAAAGACCTCCTCACCACGCTTCCGGCGGGCCATACGGTCCTTCTTCTTCTTACGTGCTTCCGCAGACGTCAACTTGGCCTTCTTCTTCGTTGTCACGATCTTGTTGCCCATGGCGTCGAACTTCTCCTCCTCGTCGTCGTCCTTGCCAGTCAACCTGGGACCAGCACCTTGGCCTTGCACCCAGTTGTGTCCGGAAGGAGTCATCTTACCGTCCATGACGGCCCAGACTTCCTCAGTGATGTTTGCAGTGAACTCGGCGGAGTGAGTAATGATGATAACACCACCCTCGAACTTCTTGAGAGCCTTGGAGAGCGCACCAAGAGAATCACGATCAAGATAGTTGGTAGGCTCGTCAAGAACGATCAAGTGGGGTCGTTGCCACGAGCAAGCGGATAGGACGACCTTGACACGCTGACCACCAGAGAGACCGCGCATACGCGAGTGAGAAACAAGCTCAGCATCCAGGCCGAAGTTGGCGCAGTGAGACTCGATCTCCTTTCGTACCAGGGGTCGGAACTGACCAGAAGCGAGAGCCTCCTTCATATCGACATCGGCAACCATCTTCTGATGGGACGCGAGCAGCTCGCTACGGGGCAACCAAGCGTTGTCGGCGCTCATCATGGGCACCCAGCGCTCGTTCTTCATACCAACGTTCTCACCAAGGGCGAATGAACATTCGTACTCGTAGCTGTTCTTGAACTTTCTACGGCTGCTGATGCTGATGACACGTCTTTGCGAGCCCTCAACCTTGAAGATCTTGTCCATAGCCTTCTCATCCTCCTCAGTGATGATCTTGTTGGCACGGTCCATGGTCTCACGATCCTCACCAGTCTGGAAACGCCACTGGATGTACTCGGAGGGAGTCTTGTCCAAGTGGTTATCGATGTGTGCGAAAGCGTGCTGCTTAATGTAGGCGATACGGATGTTCTCGTGCTGGTAGATCTCACCCTGGGTAGGGATGAGCTCACCGGTAAGAACGTTGATAAGGGTGGACTTGCCAGCACCGTTGGGACCGATGACAGCAATACGGGAGCCGAGAGAGCACTGGAAAGTGATGTCGCTGATCTGGGGCTTGGGGGTACCGGGGTACTGGAAGCTCATCTTGGTGGCACGCAGAATGGCCTTGGCCTTGGTCTTGACACCCTCAAGGAAACCGGGCTCAGGGAAGCTGAACTCAATCTCGGACTCGCCAAGCTCATAGTAAGACTTGGCATGGGGGTTCTTCTCGACGAAAGCCTTCAAGTTACCCTTGTAGCGCTTGAGCTTGTAGCGCTCGTAGTGGATGATGTACTGGGTAACGTTGTCGAGGAAACCACTGTCGTGGGAGACGATGATGGAAGTGCAGGGGGAGTTGATGAGGTAATCCTCCAGCCACTTGACGTTCTTCACATCCAAGTGGTTAGTAGGCTCATCGAGCAACAGGATATCGGGAGCCTCGAAGACAGCACGGCACAAAGCCAACTTCATCTTCCAACCACCAGACAGGGCGGAGATTTCACCAGAAACCATGGCGGGAGTGAAGCCGAACTCGTCAAGACGCTTCTCGACGTCTTCCTTGGAGACAGCAACCTCAGCCTCCTCAAGCTTCTTCATGGTCCAGTCAATGGTAGTCATCTCAGTATCAGCGGAGTCCAAGTCGTGCTCAACGAAGACAGTCTTGACCTCGTTTTGCTTGGGGAAACCCTCGACTTGCTCGTTGTTGATGGCACGCATGAGAGTAGACTTTCCGGAACCGTTGGGACCACAAAGACCGTAGCGGCGACCACGCTTGAGGCGCAAGTGGGTCTGGTTGAGCAGGATCTTGGCACCGTAGGCAAGAGAGAATGTGCAGTTGCAGAGATCCTCTCCCTCATCGTCATCGATTTCCTCCTCAGCGGCGTTACCGAGAGCAGAGGAAGCACGCTTGCGGATGGTCTCGACAACGGAGTCGGCATCAGCGTCACCGACGACAACAGTGACAAAAGGCTTGACAGCACCGGCCCAGGTAGTGCTCTCGACCTCCTTCTCGTCGACGAGCTGACCACCAATAGCAGCAATGTACTCAACAACAGCGGCGAGCTTCTCAGCGGCAGCGGAGTGCTTGCTACCGATAGCAGCCTTGACGTGGGCAAGAACGGTGGCAACGTCGCCGTCGTGGCGGACCTCGGGGATCTTGCCATCCTTGACCGCACCAACGCGAGTAAGGGTATCGAGAGCCTGCTTGGTCTTCTCACGAGCCTCGGGATCAGCGAGGATGTCGAAGTTCTTCTGCAGAGCGGGCATCATCTTGGGCAAGAAAGGAGCGACAATGTTGGGGTCGTCGACGAGCTTGCACATGTTGTCGACAATGACGGCAGCCTTACGCTTGATGGCGGTCTCTCGCTCAGCGAGACCACGATCGAGCAGAGGAACCATAAGAGCCAGAGTAGGCTCCTGGACCTCGGTGACGAAAGTGGTGGCACCGAGCAAGTGAACAGTCTCGGGGACGTTCTCGGGCTTGGCAATACACTTGATGAGCTCGGGTATGAAACGCTCGATATCCTTGTTGACGATCAACTCGCAGATCTTCTCCATGGTCTTGTAAGCGCGCTCCTTGACCTCCTTCTTGGTGTCCCACATGGACTCGGAGACGGTGGGAATGAGTTCGGGAACACGGTAGGCCAGCTGGGCAGGAGCAGTGCGGACGAGAGTCTCAATGCACTCAAGGGCAGTGATCTTCTCAGGCCACTTCTGAGCGGTCAAGATCGAGTTGACAATGTGGGGCAGAACAGCCTTGACGGCGTTGGGGGTAACGCCCTCCACGATAGCGGTGGTGGCGGCGATGGCAGCATTCTTGACTGCAGGGGTCTTGTCGCCAATAGCGGCGAGAGTGGCAGGCAGAAGCACGACGAGGTAAGGCTCGATGTTGGCGGCAACCTCAGAGTGCTGGGCAATAGCTTGGATAGCACTGCAAGCCTTCTCCCTTGCGGTGGCATCCTTCTTGTTGCTGAGCTCCTTCTTCAAGGCATCAACGGTCCTTTAATCGCATGTTAGTGACGTTCTTGTGTATAATGAGTTTGAGGGCCAAGGTATTCTGTATGCAACGGGATAGATAGATGATGTGGGTATCAAGTATGGAGACTTGACGATAAAGGTAATTTAGGTCATTTCTGGGATCAGTAGAACTCTGCTTCCTAATTCCGAAGCGCGGACACTGTGAGTGCTGGCTCCGGCAAAAATTTTTGCTTTACCCCGAATTTCTCGCCAGTAAGCGGCGAACGTGTGTCCGCCACTACTAGGAGGGGCGAAAAAAGGATAAGCAGCCAAAATGCAGTGCCCAACACTGACGCTGTCGACGACTGGGCATGAAAGTGGGCAAAATATGAGGGGAAATTTTGGTGGTGGGTCGGGAGGGGTGAAAAGTTCGGAGGGGCAAATCATTGGGAGAAGGGCCTCGGGGAAGTGCTGGCTCCAGCGGGAGACGATTTGGTGGGTGGATTTGGGAGTGGCTTACTTGGTAGGGGCTGCCTGATCCTCAATGCGACCGTTGATGAAGCTGGCAAGAGCGCCAGTGGTCTCCTTGATCTCGGCGGCATCTTTCGAGACGCTGAGCTTCTTCATCAGGTCATCGAGGACCTTGATGGACTGAGCGTTCTCCTTGGAAGACATTTTGATTGATTTTTGGTGATAACCGACGTATCGAGAGTATAGAAGTCGGGTTTGATCGAGGACGTCTATCGGTTCGTTCGAGGGGGTCGGTCGATCGATATCGTCTATGCGAAAATGAAGAGAGAAATTCTAAGAACGCGCCTGACGTCTATGCGAATTATCCTTCGACTAGGCCCAACAGCAGTCGGTGGAAAGCAAGAGTGAGAAAGCCCACAGATGCTGATGGAGAAATCAGATCTGTTCTATAGTGGCTATCGCACTCGCTGGTATCTAACCTCGCGGTGTGGCAGGAAATCGCTGAGTGGAGAGCTCAGAGAATTCCTTTCGTGCTGAGGAAAGGGAGAGAAGTTGTGTAAGAGAGAGAAATGGAGATGGGGGAAGGGAGAGGAGAGCGGGAGCTTGTGAGAGGAAGGCTGCGAGAGTCCTTTTATTTGAGGAATCCGTCGCTTCGGCCCAGAATAAATTTTTATTTTCAGGCGAGGGGCAACAACCGATTTTTGGTGGGATGGAAGGAGGGGGGAGCGCGGGCATCCACTCGCTGCAGGGATTCAGCCCACTGACGCTTGCCTCAATGCGCCCCTAACAATCCAGCCAACAGCACGGACCAACCTCAGATGCCAGGATACATGCCGCTGTATTGCGCCTCTTCCGGACGAACATGCCCAATTGTCAACAAGCCATTGGCTGCGATCCACCCGCCTGAATCATGCTTATCGTCTTATCGCTGAGAGTCTAGGTTACTTTCGGCACGCCTACGAAGGCGGTGAGCACGAATACCCGGCGGCGGCGTTCCATCCAGTTTCACGAATTGCCATGCTGAATTATTGGACTTGGATCTCCAGTTGAAGCAGCAAATCTTCCTATTCGCATAAAACTCAAAGTCGACTCAGTCTCAGAAGATGCGCGGTAGTGGAAGGCTCATGATATCACAGATGGGGGTGTTCATTTTAGCCAAGTCGAAAACGTTCTCACTGTTGGAACTGTCCATTATTGTTATTAATGGAATACGATAAACCAACCCCAAACCCGCAAAGCGTCTAGAATGATGGATCCGCGGCCAGCAGCTTTCAGGGTCTTGTCAACCTGTAACGTTCAGACTTCATCTTCCCTGCTACGCCTGCTTCCTGCCTCTTATGGTTGCCGTTCGGCACGTCCAGAAGCACCGGCGCTCCACTTTCATACATGTTCTTTCGTCTGGACACCTAGCCAGATTGCCACCTCGAGGGACTGCCACGCAGTTCGACGCCATGTTTTCGATGCAAGCCTAAGCCGTAGCTGTCAAACCTGGGGGTCAGCCTGCGCCTCGCCCCGGGGTAAGACGAGCGTAAGACAATACCGCCTGTTCCAATACCTAAGCATCAGTACTCTAGTCACGGACGATATTATGATGTAGTTTCAAGGTATTATGCCTTCGTCGTTGCATCTGACACACTCACAAGCCTGAACCTAGATTTTGGGACTGCCAGGGGACCATTTTTGAACGAAAGTCAAATTTACGTCGGATGCACCTCATCGACTACATTAGTCTAGTCAATGCTAGGTCGCTAACTGACGGCACTCCCGAGTGTGCGGTTGCCGGTACCACTTGGCCGTTAGGCTCATAGCACTGCCCCCAATTGCGATCTTTCTTTCGAGTAATAAAATTTGTGAAGGCTATTGGATAAGTAAGTGCTCCAAAGCACGATAACGTACAATTGATTGCTATCGTTGACTACAACAGTGGCGTATCGACAATACGGTATGTACAATCTGTCACCAAGCAATGATTTCAACAAAACCGGCCGCTAACAGCCCGGCGGGAAAGGGCCCAACCCCAGATTCTTGACCCCTGTTCACCAAAATCCGGGGTTGATCTTGCGAAACCAATATCCCTCATCTCTTACACCCCTCGTTTTTTACCCACCACTATTTTTAAAGCAAACGCAGTGCCCACGTTTCCTGCTTGTTTCTGCATGGTAATTCATTCGTTGTGTTACCCTTTTTATGTTCTGTGGACAGATGCACTATGGTCCGACTGCCTTGTTCCTGTTTCCATATCAAAAGACTGAAGATGTTAGTACTCATCCTCGCCGGCCCGTACCTAGTCTGCCAAGTAATTACTCGATCTTTCCTATTTTATACTCGTTGATTATATACTCTACTGTTATTTGATTCGATACTCGGATCTTTCTGAGACTGGCGCCATTTAGCTTCCCGGATATTTATTGTTCATGTCTTCCATCTGGCCACTCGAATTCGTCGACGCGGCACTAGCAATATAGTAAAGATGGTGATATACATAACTCAATTCTCAAAGTTCATGTTCATATATATAAATCTTCCTTCTTTACGCGCTGTACGGCCGCTCAATCGCGTCTATAAGGTGAACCAACATGAGAAGCTTATGAACTATACCCCCCGTAAACGCCACTAGACATACGAAATATACATGTTACGGTTGGTGTCAACGTTTATTGCCCTTTCTCAAATGCATCAGCTCTCAATCTAACGTATTTCGAACTGTCGAGACACAAAATCAACTTCACACGTAGCGTAGGCCGTAGACCACTACAGAAGCAAAATCATAGTCATATTCGCAGGGCTATCGTTTGAGTCCTTCGATCACTCCGTTTAATGAGCAGGCACCCCTGATGTAGTTTATTGACTTTGGGACGGAAAGGGTCAATGGTACTCTATCTCACATATTCCCGTCGATTTCATTGTATATGGTTCTTTATTGGCATCTTTACAATACACTGTGTGATACGAAAGCAGCCTTATCGAGCTTCTCAAACTCGAGTCTGATTCTTTGTATTACTTAAGCAATCGTGAGGTCGCTCGACTTCGATCACAAGCATTATCGATGCAATGTGTGGGAACTTGATATTGGTCTTATAATATTCCAAGCTCCTGAGGACACGCTCATTTATATATCCCTCTCGTTATATTTGTTCCCTAGCTCTATAGGTTAAAGTAAGCTCGGCGCACGAGGATGATAAAATGTGTACCGGGAGGTTAGCGACTCCTGCTGAGCTGGCAGATCAGGCAATCAACGATAGATTGGTTCCGGATTGTGGCTATAACTGGCATGCTTTTCTCACGGCCATTTATCAAAGAAATCAGATCGAAGGCATCTCTGCCGAGGATACGAGTACGTTGCAATCACTTGATTATCCAAACATGAGATCTTACCTGTTGGTTGACCAGGTCGCGATGTTGCTCGGGGTGAGTTTGCATATGAGGCCTACATACCACGTTGGACAGATCCGAATTTCAGAGAGGATCAAGCAATAGTATCCTCTGGTTGGGGGTACGTCGGGCGCCCCAAACGCGATGCACTGGGCCGGCTGCGCCCAGCTCTTATGCCTCATGATGCACAGCGCAACCCGACAGCCTACGCAAAACGATGGGGCATCCATCCGGACCAGTCTGGCGGGCGGAGTCGCTTAAGTCCTACCCACGCCGCTGAGCGCAGGCGGCTCGCAGTGCTCCAATTTCAACTAGACCACCAAACCGATGCCGTCAAGAATCTGCTGGCAGCAGAGACGACGAGAAAAAAATTGGCTGCCCTTTTGAAGGTCAATGGCCAATTAGTAGTTTCGGACCATGAGTTCGAAAGCTGGAGGACACAAAATAACAATGAGACATTACCAGCTATCACGGGAAGCGCTACACTCAACCAAGACCCGATGAAGGTTGATACATCAGGCCTGGGTGATGACACGAAAAGATTTTATGCTGACCTCCGGGAAGAAATCGAAGATGATCAGGACTGGCAACGACTTTTGTTCAACGGATTAACTACAGATGAACTCATCGCTGAAAATATTCATACAATGTCAAACGAAGAAAGCAACAACCTAGATATGAGTCAGCCATTACACATGTAAGCAAAATATTTACCATATTAAAAGGATGATTCAATAACAACACCCTGAGACAGACTGTTCACTAGGGATAAGTGGTTAGATCAATCGACGTTCGGATCCACCAAGCACGATCCCCGGTTATTTTACACCATTAATGGCTCCCCACGTAAGGAATGGAATGTCGTAAGGAAGTCCACTATAGCACGCCGATACGAGTACATAACCTAACAATAACAACAACAGAGCAAAAATGACGAAATATGGGATATCTTACAACCATCTTTGCAGATCGCTAGCCGCATACTCCACCAAAATCCGCCCGTCTGGCAAGCCCTCAAAGATCTTCGGACTCGCCAGCCTATACTAGACGATGATTTAGATCCCCGGACTAACAAAAGGGCAAATACAACTCCCCTCATGAGAATGGTACCGATCGGTGCCATCGATATTGATGAATGTCCAGAGCCAGTTCAATTGCTCTGCCGAGATCTGGGGTTTGATACAGTCCAGCGTATCGACGAACTTCTCGTACAGAACCTGCGATTCTTCATTGGCGCCGGCCACAATTCACCAGCAGCATATACTACTGATGGTAAATTTGGGTCTACTCGCTTCAGCCCCAAAGTCCCAGGTCAGGTAATTGTCGACATTTCTGCTGAAATGATCTGGCCATTATTGGTCAACGAGTATAGTAGCAGTGAGAAGCTCTGTTGTCATTTCATGATTGCGGTGACTCTGCTTCACGAATTGATGGTAGGCCTGGATCCTTTTTCGTATAAAATTGTGGTTCGACTAATGAGTGAACAGCATGCTACGCATAACATGGTCGCAACAATGTGCGCCATTCCAAATAAGAATCACCCGGCTGGACAGCTACCCGCAGTTTCAAATCTAATGGATCGAATTGGCAAGGAAGTCTTGGATAAAGACAATGTGTACCAGGAACCATACTATAAAGACAGCTTCTGGACTGAACTTGGCAATCTGTTTGAATACGAAACCTTCGGCATGTCGTTTGGTGCGTTGCCGCTTACAGACAATGCCTCGACAATGATCACATTACAGCCCCTCGCCCTAGTGGGCTATTCATACCCAACTGTTTTTGCGGATGCGAACGTCTATTTGAATGTTGACGAACCAATCGTAGACTTCTGTCAGCCTATACGAATTGACTGGATTCATCGATTCTTCCAACAAACATTTTGGGACACGGAAATTAAGCAATGGGGACTGGATATCCTCAAGCTCACGCCTCAAAACATTAACAATTTTACTCTCATGTCGTATGAGTGGTTCAACGACTCGGTAATGCAAGAACTTTTCGGCCAAGATAATTACGACTTCTTTCGTACTGTCTGGCAATTTTTGCATCGTACGGGCATGCCAATTCTGGGAGACTACCTCAAATACAGTCTGTGGGATGTGAGAAGTCTCGTCATGATCAAAACTCGTTTGCACGCGGAGTTTATGCAACGCTGGGATCATTTGGATAGTAAAATAGACGTTGATCCTCTGCCTAGGTCCCTGGAAACTTTCTACATTGCAACCACGCTGGGTCGAAGGGTGGTTGCTAGCATTGCCGATGGCGACTCGGTCAACGCACAAAGAGATTGGTTGAATGCCATGCCAAGACAGCGAGCCGCTTTCAATCGCGAGTCTAACTCAGCTTGGGTAGCGAGGATGGAGACTTACTTTGACGCCGCCTTTCCTGAAGGTGGCTCGCTTTTGCAGCACGTTATCTATTTATACGGGATCTATCAACGGGAGGTTGGCAAACTTCAACGATATGTCCACGAATATTTCAGCCAGGATCGTGAAGGACGAGAGTATCTTTGGCCGTCAGATGGATATACCGCACATTTCGATTGGGTCGCGTCGGCACTGGGGACTTACGCAAAAACAGCCAGAGACCTTTCTGGACTTCTAGATAGCATCGCTCAGCATAGTTGTATCCAACCATTGCGATGCTCCACAGCCTATTCGATGTGGGCGGCTCGTTTTAAAACAATCTATATCGACACGAAAACACTGCACGAGGCCCTCACCGCAGACCGTACACATAAGCTTAGTAACGTTCAGATCAACATGGTCCTGAGTGGTATTAAAGTACCTTTATCAGCCACCAAAAGCAAAGTACAGCAGCTACAGAAGCTTGCAATGCGAGAGTTCAATCTCGTTACACTTGGAATCCGCGATACAGTGACCGAGTTCATTACTCGAGTTGACCGATTCCGGCAGAGTACTACAACTACGTCATTCTCTTCCATTCCAGATTATGCAAGGGATCCTGTACCAGATTTCACCGTCATAAACTTGAACGAAGTCGCTGATGCATTTCGTTTCAATGATCATTTGACTGGCATAATCATGCCTGGGGCCTTCATGACAAGACCTTTGGAGTCAAGCATCGCTAAACTTCTTGATCACCCATGGCCTTTTCGCAATCTTGAATCAATCACGTCATTGACATACGACCGGAAGTCGTTGAAAGAACAATCAATTCCCACCAGAAGGACAATCTCAGGGCGGATTATGAGGCCCTCCTTGCCAAGTTATAAACAGTAGACCCGACGTGACAATCCTGCAACTGTTAGGGGTACCCTCATACGTACGATGTGGGGGAGGGTCTAGATCTGAGATTTTTTCAGAGATTAGAGTCAATCTTGTACAACCACTACAGCTTTGAAAGTCTGGAGAGAACTATAGAGGCTGGATCTCATGATTACTGCATGTAAAACTTGCAGATTGAATTGGAAAATGGCATTCGCCATATAAGTCGTCGCTGGATAATTAATACATTTTCTACAAGATAAACCATCTCTTTTAAGTTTTTATCCATGAATATTGCTATAGGAAACCCATTGAATATCAAGCGGCCATGTGGCCTGTGTCTCAGCGTCTTGTCTTACGACCAATTTTCTCTAAAACTTAATCTTGTATCTTGCACGGCAGTCGAGTCTTTCGTCAAACAAGACTTATTGGGGTTGATCCATTGCCGAATTAGTTTGCTAAGGTATCTCGCAGTATATGATTGGCCCTTAAAATATTAATGACAAAGTCAATGTTGATTCTAGGAAATTGGCAAACATGAATGGCTTTCTATAATGATTGGACTGCAAGCATGGCTTCATTCCTATTCATTTGCTATTCTACTGTGCCAATATAGCATGACTCCTTATTGTGAGCCCTCCATTGATCTGACTTGTGTTGCCAACACCACCAAGCTCCTCGATTATCAAACAGGACAGAGTGCGAAAATGTTGAAACAGTTTTATCAATCTTAGAAACAATGCTATAATCATCTACGTGGATCAAAGCATAGAAATTGCTACATATGATCCAGTGCCCTTTCGTGTTATAGCCGATATTTATAGTATATACTAACATAACTCAGCTGAGTTTAAATTCAGTCATTAAACTAGTTAATAAAAATGATTGTTTCGATTTTCTTCTTCTAATTTATGTCTTTATTTATCATGGTGCTATTATGTATCTGGTACCCATATATGTGTATTATTTAGGCTATATTGATTATATATTCACTAAATGCTTATTCAGCTCTTCACAATCAGGCGGTGATTGGGAACCTGGCACGAATACAAATTCACTACTTGATTGTTTATGTGATTCACTGCGTGATTGGTGATTGTGAATTCACTGCTTGATTGTTCATTTGAATTCACTGTGCCACCAAAGACCTATTTAAGTATCTTCCGTTGCCAGACCTGGAGCAGATTTCTTCTTTCTACATCACGCACGACAGAACATCATATTTGACCACTTCGACGAGCACAAATAACCCAACAAACCGCACCATATCACTATCCATTCTCCTTATTCTTCTCGACAGTCAGACACATCTCATCATTCCCTCCCCATTTCATTATGTCTTCACCCGTGGCTACTCTTCGTTGCGACATGTTTTCCGCACTGCAGAATATCAAACTCCTCTCTTACTGCGATGACGACACCGACGCCGTCCTCGACTGGCATGCAGTCCTTCAGCATCAGATCATGAATATCTGTATGATTTTCTGCCCCGGCCTTGAGGCGAGTGGAAGCGCTCGAGGTTGGATGCTAGCCATGATCACTGAGAAGGCAGAGTTCTTCGCCCTCTACCCCCAGCCTGGCAAAGATGGTGCTGTGAAGGTGATTGTGCGCCCGCTGCTTGGTGCAGAAAACACCATTTTGGGACACGGATGGGAAGCGATGAATAGCTTCGCCACTATTCAGCGAGGCCGAATGGTGGTACCGAACACTCGTATGATCGATGTTCTGCATATCATCACAGATTCCGGTTTGAGCAACTACAAGCTGGTCAACAATAACGGTAAGTTCACCTCTCCATGAGCAGTTCATTCCCGCCATACTAAAGAAATGTTGATACAGGCTTGCGATTCTGGCTGCTGGCAGCCCTATACGGACTCCAAAATACGATCATCCAGGAGCCTTCAAGCGAGGCCACATTGAGCCGTGAGATGGGCCCCTTGATGACCATCTGCGACGATGGATACTGGCACACGACTAAGAAGCACCTTGAGAAGGGCCGAATAATTCCTCACCTGTGCAAACGTGGGGGATTCGCCAGCTATATGAAGTGCATGGCTGAGAACCTCTGATGTTCGTGGCGGTAATGTTCAGCTCGCGGGCTGAGAGATGAAAGTGAGGCGGGAATGCAGTATGAAGCAGGGCGGGACAAAACCGGGCAGTTTTTTTGGGGGGTGCGCTCATCAACATAATTACATTAGGCAATGCGGGTGGTTAAGGCGTCACATACTGATGGGTATGATATTTGGGACTTGAGGTCGTCCGCATAAGACAATAAATACTACATCAAATTTAGCATGTTATACTGTCACTGGTCACACGAGGAATGAGATGTGGTGAACTATTCTCGAATGATTAGGAACCATGCTGCATGCGGTATAATACAACAGAGAACCCACAGGCGCGTCTGGCGGCAGACTTGGTTCGGCTAAACCGAGTCGGTTGTGGAGATGGATCGGATTTGCCATTCTAGCGCTGCCCAGAGCTTGTAATGTAAGGTATCGAGGCGGGGCCGTGCACCGCTGTTTACAACTGCATGGATGGCATTCACAGGCGCGACCTACGACAGGTCAGATCTCCAACTTCAACTCGCTATCCTCTTCTTTTGTTCCTATTCTTCGAGTAGCGCTGCCCTGCCGCAAGACCCTCCGAAAGTCCACGAAGCCTTGATCTGTAGGAGGACCTTTGTCGCGCATTCTCCCCAGGTTCGAGCTCAAGTGGGGTCACAAGAGAGGTCGCGACTCTTACTACCTCCAGACGATCACAACTCTCGACCGTTTCGCGATCAATCTACACCACGAACCACCGTATCGATCTGGAAGGAATCTTTGCCCAAAGCTGGAGATACATATAGACTCCCTTTAGAGGGACCTTTTCCGGCACAGCCACCACGACTTCTCAGTCCCGAACGCGTCTTCATCGACACAGTTCGCCCAGTCAGGGTAATCCGTGGCAGCAATTGCTTGCAACATAACTTCGAAAAACCCAAAAGGACTGAGAAGGCTTTGAAGATACCGGGGCAGATCAAACAACAGGGAAGTTTCTTGTTCCGAAGCGCGAGGTCCGAGACCGCGCAAGTTCTGCATCGCGACGCGTTCCCACCATTGGATTGAATCATGGAGCAGAAACCTACCTCTTGAACCACGATTCGCCTTCGAGACGCCGACGTCGCGGAGGATCTGGAAAGAGACGAGACTGAGCCGAGGTAAAGGTAAATAGCGACTATTCTGGGTCGGTCGGTCCAGCAACGTCTCCCGACAGGATGCCGACCGTGCAAATTACGCCTAGCTCTACAGAGCTGCTCCAGAATGTAGCCGACACGTTGAACAAGGCAAAAAAGGTGGTTGTGATAACAGGTGCTGGGATCAGCACGAACTCGGGCATACCTGTAGGTGGCGGTGTAGCAATTCTATGGTGTCACCAAGCTGACATATGTTAGGATTTTCGCTCTGAGCACGGTCTCTACTCACTCATTCAAGCCCAATTCGACAAGGCCGAAGCTTCTGGTGTGGTTGAAGACGATGACACATCTGTCGATGGAGACATTAATGATAGACCTTCCAAGAGACGACGGACCTCGAGGGCACACGATGTATCGTTCGATAGTAGCCCGTCAAGTAGTAGGAGTGACACGAGCTCTGAAGCATCTCCGGTCATTGCCTTTCCCGGCTTGAAGTCTAGGAAACTCCTGTCTTGTAACAACGATGCGCCAATCTCAGACCTCGCGGATCAACAAGTCATACAGTCGCCTACGCCACAGGCAGATTCTCAGAGGTCCGAACAAAGGATCACGCGATCTTACACATCGACAGGGCGTCCTGCGTTGCCTCGTCATTTGACGGAGGCATCGTCTGAATCTTCTGGAAGCAACGACTCCACATTCTCGACGATAGAGATGTCAAGATCTTCTACGCAAACCGATATGTCCGTTGTCATAATTACCGAAGAGAAGATCGTATGCGCCCAACATACTACGAGGACTCCCACCAAAGTGGTAGACAGGGGACAGTTCAGCTCCTCGCCTTTATCATCTCCACCACCGATTCTCTTCGATCCGTACGATCGATCGGACGAGCCAACTGATCGTAGTTCCAATTGCTCGGAATCCGAGGGCTCGGACCAGGATGATGATCAGACATTAGACTTTCTTAGTTCGCAAACTTCCCAGGCACGACTGAGAACTATGAAGGGACGAGACTTGTTTGACTCCAATATCTGGGCTGATCCGCTCAAGACTTCAGTCTTTTATCGATTTGCAACGACCTTGAGGCAGAAGGTCAAAGAGGTTGAGCCGACCACAACACATCACTTCATTGCACGGCTCAGAGATATCGGGAAATTGACTAGAGTATATACTCAGAATATTGACGAGATTGAGAAGAAAATTGGTCTTTCGACAGATCTTAAGGTTGGTGCGGGCAACAAACGAAGGAAATCAGCAAAGCAACAACGAATTGCAGAAGGCGAAAAACCCGGGAACGAAGAGCCTAGCCAGCCCAAAGAGGAGGACGATTCGAGTGGAAAAGATGCCTCACAGTCATCCCAAAACCCAGAAATTGGCGATTCGAATAAGCACCGCACTACTACCCCTCCAGACAAAGGAGTTGAATGCGTCTTCCTTCATGGGTCACTTCAAGCTCTTCGATGTTTCGTATGCGCCCGCCTTTGCGACTGGGATGCAGAAGATCGAGAAACCTTGACCATGTCTGGGGAGCAACCTGAATGTCCTCATTGCGCAGGTGCCACGGCAGCACGCCAAGAGAAGGGCAAAAGAGCTCTTGGTGTTGGCAAACTGAGACCCGACATTGTGCTGTATGGAGAAGAGCATCCGCAGTCTGATCTCATCTCGCCGATTGTTCAACATGACCTCTCCACCGGCCCAGATCTTTTGTTAGTCCTTGGGACAAGTCTCAAGGTCCACGGCTTGAAAGTCATGGTCAGGGAATTCGCCAGAGCTATCCACCAAAAAGGAGGCAAGGTTGTATTCATCAACTTCACCAAGCCTTCCGAGAGCACTTGGGGGGACGTCATCGACTACTGGGTGCAGTGGGACTGCGATGCCTGGGTCGATGATCTGAAGGAACGCAAACCAACGCTTTGGATGTCGCCAGACGCAATCGTAGAGTATGAAAAACTCAAGCGTGAAGAGCTTGCGGAGAAGAAGAGGGAGGCTGCTTGCGCCAAAAAGCGAGAAAGCATGGGCGAAAGGAGGCGGGAGAACAGTGGTATTATAAAAAAACGAGCCGCCGTCCAAGCCTTAGAGAACAAGCCGAGGCCAAAGCAAACGCCGGTTCCGGTCCCCATTCCTTTCGGCTTCTCAGCCCCGGAGCCAGCCCCACAGCCAGCCCCAGAGCCGGTAATAGAGCCGGTCATAGAGCCGGTCTTAAAGCCGGCTATAGAGCTGGTCATGGAGCCTATCACAGAGCTGCCAGCAGAGCCGCCAACAAGACCGATTCCGGAGCTAGTCCCAAAGCCAGTCTCAGAGCCAGTCTCAGAGCTGAGATCTGAGCCAAATCCCGACCCTGAGCAGGTGCCTTCAACCCTCAAAGAACCTGAGCAAAGTGCAACGTCAAAGACCGAAGAACCCGAGCAGAATGCGACCCCGACCACCCAAGACGCCGAGCAGATCGCAGTCGTAAAGATTAAAGAAGCTGAGCAAAAAGCGTCTCCGAAGGCTAAAGAGCCAGCGAAGAACCCACAAGCAGAGAGGAATGACTACAACTGCGGGGCTTATTGCATGAGTAAGATTGCCGAAGCTTTCTACTTGATCCGTGGCGAGAAGTTCGACTTTTTCGGATACACACCCTCAACAAAGCAGTCTGCGAGAACTGTCCCCAAGACTGTGCCATCAAGGAGACCCGCCGTCAAAGAGAAGAAGCCTAGACTTTCAAGTCCAGCTATTCTGCCCACTTTACGTGAGCCGGTAACGAAAAATGAACGTCATCGTAGACCCACACTCAAGGCGAGTCTTCTCTTGGACTCCAATACGGACAAATCTAAGAAAGCCGCATCGGAGCTCGTCAGTGCTCGACGGCCAGAGACGCCACAGCGCGGTTCTCGTTTGCGTGGGCATGACCTTGACGACCACGTTGAAGGCATGTTCTCCGATTTCCAGTTGCGAATTCCCGGGAATCATGACTCGGCTGTTACTGGCTCATCATCTGATTCCTCCTCAATGCCGGAATCCATGATGGAAACCTATCGGCCATCAGCCTCTGTCAGTGCTGCCGTCAAGTCAAATCCACGCAAGCGCAAGCCGACGGCCAAGGCCAAAGGCAACGCACCGACTACACCAGTAGCGGTTACGGAGGCACGTTCTTCCCCTGGTGTATCTCAAATGCAGGTCGTGGAGCAGGAAAACGTTCTCCCTCCGTTCCGTATTGCCGAGGAACAGCTGGCCGGCCCACGTCTTGCTACAATGGAACCATCGCTAAATCCTTCTCCACCACACAGTCCGCTTGATCAGACGCCGCTAGCATCTTTGTCGCCTAATCAGCGCAAATTCAGCCTGCAGCACCTCCAGCATCCCATGATGCTCAGCTCCCCATTAATCAAGCTGCCCTTCGGGATTCGAAAGGAATCAACACCAAGTCCCTCTGATCAACTTCGGGAGGAAGCTGCAATCGCTCTATCTGGGATGAGAATGTGTCGCTAGGAGTCCACATACTCTCCGACACTTTGATCGGTGGATAGGGAAGGTCGAACACCTTCGCACCGTGTGGTTCGTTATATATGTATACACATGTTCTCTCCGAAGCATGGGAATAGAGGAGGGAAGAGTAGGCAGGACCACCGAATTGCTGGGGCTTTCGGAGTCGCAAGGATGAAGCTACTAAAGCCGCGATACTGCACAATGTATCATTTTCATATATTGCTATACCGTGGTCGGTTCTTCGATATGTTTGCCTCTCCTTGACTGCCTCGGTAAAACTTCTTAGACATAGCATATACCCCCACCTAGCGTCTTGGCTTAGAAAGATTTGTTTCGCTTCAAGCTACGTAATGAGGGATTTCTCGCAATTGACACAAGCTCATTCCTATGTAGTCGCACGAGACCATCATTGTGACTAATCATTATCGTATCGCAAGAGCTGTATAAAAAAATTAAGGCGGCATGACGTCCGTGTTATGCGGGCGGCCCGAGATGATGCCATAAATAGATTCTAAACGGGTTGGACCGAATCCTTCGCTCTGCCGCAAACATCCTTCATTTGGCTTGGTTTTGCACCGGTCTGAATTCTTTAATGTATGAAATGAACTGATGGATGGGATACGTCACTAACTAGCTTGGAGACACCCCAGGTAAATGGTTTCACGAAACAAACCTGTACCCTCCATTTCAGCTACCGCCGCGCCATGACCGTTGCAGCGTAGGAGCGATCGACGATGCATGTCACCACACGCGATGCATGTCCTTGTAATTTTAGCTGTTATTTCCAGAATAGAACATTGTTACGAAATAGTTATTCAGTGTGCGTGTTTCTAAGTAACAACACCGTACGACGTGGGTACTGGAGGATGGATGATGGATATACCCGCATGGGCTAGGGTATAGTGTTGTCTTGCCTCGTATTTCACTCGCCTTTATAATAGGAGCACCATCCAGCAGATGTAGTATGTAGTATCTACCAGATCACATCTTCCCAGCTAAATCACTTCGAATCACCTCCCAGCACCACTCGCAATGAAGACCGCCATCCTCTTGCAGCTCCTCGGAGCCCTTGCCGTCTCGGCGGCCCCGTGGACCCAGGGAGCGCTCAAGCGACAGGCGGACCCGAGCCTTCATAAGCTGATGACTGCCAAGGGCAAGCTCTACTTCGGTGCGGCGACCGAGGTCGCCAAGTTCAGCGGCAACACGGACGAGGCCATCCTGAAGGCCGACTTTGGCCAGGTCACGCCCGAGAACAGCATGAAGTGGGATGCGACGGAGCCGACTCAGGGACAGTTCAGCTTCGATGCTGCCGATGCGCTGGTCGACTGGGCTGAGGAGAACAACTTCAGCATTCGCGGCCATTGTCTAGTGTGGTGTAAGCCCTGTTCTATATTTCGTTGGGCTCGAGGCTGTGGCTAACATGGACTTCAAGACAACTCATTGCCTGACTGGGTCAAATCCATCACCGATGCTGATACCCTTACCTCGGTGATCCAGAATCACATCTCCACGGTCGTGGGCCGCTACAAGGGCAAGATACGCACATGGGTATGTGACTAATTTGCTTTTTTCTTTTTCTTTTTTTCTCTTCCCTTTTCTTTCTTTCTCCTCCTTTTTTGTGGCCATTTTTTGAGCTTGGCTTTTTTGTAGATCTTGCATGGGATACTCAAAACTAATTTGGAGAACACTAGGACGTCGTAAACGAAGCTTTCCTGACCGATGGCTCGTGGAGAAGCTCCGTCTTCTACAATGTCCTCGGCGAGGACTTCGTCCGCATTGCATTCGAAGCAGCCCGTGCCGCCGATCCGGATGCCAAGCTCTACTACAACGACTTCAACCTAGATGATGCCTCGTGGCCGCAGCTCTCCGTGGGCGTCGTGCCTCACGTCACGAAGTGGGTTGCAGCTGGTATCCCTATTGATGGTATTGGTAGGTTTATTCTTCCTAACCACCCGAAAAACATGAGTTAGGGCAGAAGCTAACACTATTTCTTCCTTCTCCAGGTTCCCAGTCCCATCTCGACGCCGGCAAGGTCAGTGGCGTTCAGGGTGCTCTGAAAGCGCTGGCCGGAACTGGTGTCTCCGAGGTCGCGATCACCGAGTTGGATATCGGGACTGCGGATCACGACGACTACTACGTTGTCGCGAATGCTTGCTTGCAGGTCGATGCTTGTGTGGGCATCACGACATGGGGAGTCAGCGACGGCGTAAGTTGGAACTTCCACTATACTTGTTTCTCACAGAGATGTAAATATGCTAACGTTTTTGCCCAGGACTCTTGGAGAGCTTCTGAGACACCTCTGCTCTTCGACACGAGCTACCAGCCCAAGGACGCTTACTACGCCATCTCAGATCTGCTAAAGCAGTAAAGGACTGGTGTTGGTTCATGAGATGTAAAAAGTTATGGGGATGAGTCTGCTTTGGCTCAGCATGACGAGCCAATTTATCCGAGCTCATAATTCCCACATGTATTGTATTGAGCTGATACCGCCAATACATACGTGTAGTATTTTGTATATAAATCTTACATTTCGACCAACGAGCAATCAATGAGCAACCACACGAGGCAACGGTTGCAAATGCTGATTATCTTAATACGTTTCCCAATGTCGACAATGCTGCCTGCCCTTGTTCCCTCCTACATAGTTTCTAAAAACAGGCTTGGGGGTGGGTTGTGTCCCTTATCGTGACGTGACGGGATGCGCTTAAACCAGAACCCTTAAATTTATTATCCTGAGGTGAACACACCATACGCTCTCCATCGTGGTTCAAGCAGGGATCATCACGTCATTCGTAGAGCCTCTGGGGCACTTAACCCCAGGTCTCCAGTATCGTAAATTCGCAGGTAAAAAATAGAGACAGCAGATAACATTTTTATACGAAGGAAACGGAAACAACGTCCAAAGACGAAGACAGAATGACCATAAGTTACAGCGAAGGGACTCGCGATTACCTACTTATGGCCAACATACAAGTTTCAAACATTAGTAACGAAGCAGATCCCTAAGTAGCGGAGAGCCGACCAAACACAAGTTGATTGTGGTTTATTACCTGGTGAGAAGGGTCTATGCTGGGTATAATACAAGATCATGTTTGGTTCCGATTCTTGGTAAATTCCGTGGTGAACAACACAGTTCCCTTTCCAAGTAGGGCGTTAAGCTTCCTTCCAAACCCTGACGGTTAACTCGTAGGTAGCGATGTATAATAAATCAAACCCCTTGATTTTTTTTTTCTTCCGTCATAAATCATAGGAGAGCCTTAATCTTCCGCATTACCACACTGCCGAACTAGCCTGTTTATTACTATGACACTGAAGGTACCACCCAACTGGCAAGCTGATCCTATCTCTTCGTCGGGAAAGCATTGTCAAGACATGCAACAACCTATTTGGGATTAGCCACTTCTTCAAGGAGAAATGAAAAAAAAGGTATTCGAGTCAAATGGGACTTACTTGCGAACCCCAGGCACCTTGGTTCTCCAAGTATCGGCTCATTCCCTTCATGAGCTCGATCTGTTCCTCAACCGACAAGCCTGTGATAGCGAGTTCCATAACGTGGCCATAGGATAACTTGTTCTCTGCGATGAAAGTGTGGAAATACATGTAGGTGAAGCATCCCATGATAAATTGGCAGTCCATTCGATCGGTCATACCACCGTGTCCTGGGATGGAATGGCCAAAGTCCTTGATCTTGAATGTACGCTTGAGGCCGGATGCAAAGAAACCTCCGAAGGGAGCGATGAGGGAGGCGAATGTCGCAATGACAATAGCATGGAACTGGATGGGCTCGGCCGTGATGCTTAGCGAATGTTTATAGGCTTCGGGAAGGAAGAACAGCTCGGGCAGTTTGTACGTCTGTGGGAGGAAAGTTGGGTTCGGATCGCACTCGAGGCCGGTGAAAATATTGGCGCCCAGGTCGTTGACGGGACAGATGAAGTACTTGCTGCGCATAAGCAAGTTGGTGAAGAAGACGGCGAAGATGACCGTCATGAACCAAGCACCGACGAAGCCCTCGACCGTCTTCTTGGGGCTCAGCTTGATCAGCTGCGTGCGACCGAAAGTGATGCCACAAATATAGGCAAAGATGTCGTTGGTGATGACCAGCGAGGCAGGCAGGAAGAACCAGAACATGCCCTCGAACACATTGTTCATAATGAAATGTGCCTGGACGACAATGAGATATAGAGCCATGTGTGTCCAGGCAAAGTTGGTGAACTGGAACTTCAGATGGCCGGCCCTGAGGCTGGCGACAAAGAAGACGAAGCCGATGACATAGAGGACGAAGCTGATGAAGCGGTGGTGAGTGGCCAGGGGCAGCAGGACCTTGTCGACCAGTACGATGTGCTTAAAATAGTAGATGACACTCTCGCCGTACAGAAAGTACATGGTGGTCGCCAGCCAGTACCAGTTAAGGGTCTTGGTGGCCTTGATATCCCGAGCGCGGCTCGGCACGGACGCGATGGCAATGACCTCCTTGAAGGAGATGACCTGGATGGCGGTCATGACGGTAAGGATATAGATGTGGCCCATGAAGAGAGCGGCAAAGAAGCCGGCAATCATCACAAAGGTCCAGAATGTCCGCGTTATGAAGTTGGCCTTCTTCTTCTCGTAGTCGGACGGCTGCGTAGCTTTCTGCTCGACCGCTGCCTTCTCGCTGATGTCGTTCAGTTGCGTCCCCGACCTCGCGCGTACTGGCGACGTAGAGCCATCTTCACTGACTTCGCTGATGCTAGCTCGGCGACCGTCGGCATTGCCATTGGCGCGATGAGAGAACTTGACCCCTCGACGCGGTTTCGTCATGGTGCCGGTCGTGTCTGTGGTTGACGACGAAGCTGGTGGCTACCCGTTGAGCAAGTCAGCTCTGCTTTGGCTGGCTTGTGGTCTCGCGCTGCGTCCTCCTCAGGCGGGGCTAGAGGTGTATTTACTTGTCGGCGTCGCGATCTGCGGATGTAACAGTTGTCGCGGATCGCTGGGGCGTGGCTCGGCCGGATCTGTGTGAAGTTTGGGGATGAAGTGGAGTCGAAGGAGCCGGGAAACGAGGAGCTGATGATGCCGCAACAGGATCTGCGTGAGGAGCCTGTATATCTCCCAGGTTTCTATCGGGGGCAACACAAGCGGCAACAGGGCTGGTGGGAAATCTGCGACTGCGATGAAGCTATCAACAACTATGCAAGTCGATCAGCGCTGAGGGACTGGTGAGCGTGACTGTGGTTTTCTTGATTTTCGTTTAGTGAGCTAGCGTTGTCATTGTAGGCGCAGCTTTTTGAAGCCTGACTGACGTATGGCCTCGTCAAACCTGTGGCTTGAGTGGGGACGCCCTTGCTGGCCACTCTAAGGTTGAGCTGAGTAGTAGATGTAGTGCCTTGGCAGCGGGTAGCCGGCAGAACTCACCACTGCGGGCGGCCACTGGTTTAAAGTCCGTTTTCACATGTATGCATCAATTAGCGAGCACGCCTAGAACGTCATCATACATGACTAAAACTCATTATCTAAATGGCCGTTTATGCAACTCTACCGTAACGTGAACTACACACATCTCTTCTACTGTTACCTACACATAGAACCTGATGTTGTTAAAACTCAACATACTCGGTTACAATAGCGTTCAGAGCTTTCCATCATGTGCGAATCACTAGTCCGAACAACGCAGTCTTCATCTCTCTTGCTCGAACAGGTAAATTGCATTCGTTGCTGCATGCGGAACAAACTCAGTCTAGATCAATTTCAGTTTGGCAATTTGATTGAGCTGCCAGCAATGCCGGAGTCTTCCTGTTCTGCGACAGCCCGCCTTTGCCGATGATATAGGGTCTTCTAGGCTTATCTCCAGCTAAGCCAGGGCGACCTTGCGACAAATCATCTCCGGCCACCTGACGCCTATATTGTCGATATCTGAACCGACGCGGCGGTATATGTAGCGAGACCCATGTCTTGGGATTCAACAGGATGTTCAGATTATGCCCCATCGAGCCGTTCTTGTACGCTTCCCGCCTCCTTTCATGGCTTTTAATGTTCGGCGGAATTGTTCAGCTCTTACAATGCTTGCGCCACGAACAAATCTCAGGGTCAACCACCGAAGAATTCACCCAACTCTGCGCCTTCGTCTTCCGTGACAGCAAGCTCCAGCAATTCGTGCGCTAATTCAGCCGTCTCTTCGCTGACCCCTTCCTCGGCAAAATTCAGCCTCCCAAGGCTCAACAGATACTTTTGATGCGCGCCTGTGAATTTGGAGAGTTTAGCGGAAACATTGATACTGTTCTTGTTGTCCTTGTTCGTAATCATCGTATGCAGCAGTAGCATCGCATGCGCGATAAGTGTTTGCACCTCGTCTGGTTCATGCTGAGAGGGCCGGGGAGGCCCACCAACTTCCACGTCGCCTTTCGGCGGAGACGAGGGCTCCAATGCTGGAAATACATAGGTTCTTGAGGCGCAATCTCCGTCGTACATATCATCTATGGTCCAGCTGAGGAAGATCACGAGCCGCGGAATGGCATGGTCATTCGAAGCAAGCTGTTTCATACCAAACGTCGACCTAGCAAATGCTGCCAGTGTTCGCAGGATCGTGAAGCATATAAGCCACCGTTTCTCTTGTCCGACATTCCACTGGTGGGTTTCAAGCAAATGAAAACTAAGCCGTTCAATCATCAGCGGCGCAACCAGCTCGACGGTACGGTTTGGCGTTGTGGAGATTGGTCCAATGGACTCATCAAAGGCAGATGTGCAGAGCAGTCTGAGGGTTGTAATGAAATCGTCGACTGGCTGTTTGTGACTTTTGATCATCATGAGGATAAAGTCGGCATGTACACAATTCCAAAAGTCCACGATCGGATCTGAAAGTGATCCTCCCACTGGGCTCGATGTGGCGCATCCCAGAGCTGTCAGGTACAGGACGGAAAGAATAGCCGATGTGGGTATATTCTCCTTCAAATTGACGAACGTCGCGTCTGAAGGATCGCCAGTCGAACTCTGATTACGGAGGCGAGGAATGCCAATTTCGTACCAGGAATCTAACGCGGTTGATACCAGCGCCTCAGCTATGAAAGGCGCAATTGCTATTGTATTAAGCTGTAACGTGAATGTGATCAGGGATACTAGTTCGCCGATGGGGGCAAGCTGCTGCAAGTTAGTTGGCCCTAAACATCATAAGAAAGGTTTGAACGCACGCATCCTTCTTTGTGACACTGGAGCCATAGCTCAATGACAGTAGCGCAAAACCCGATAGGAAGTCGCATAGGATCTTCTGGGTCACCGAGTACGGCTAGCTTTTGGAACAGGATGGCTGCCAGACTCTCCGTAGGCTTTGATGGCAGAGCGAAACCAGCCAGATAATCGAAGGTCATAGGTCGTCCATGAGCCGAGCTATGGTTTAAGATAACTCTTAAGAACTGTTCGAAATGAATCAGCATGGCTCTCAATGTCCCACCATAATGGCACTTACGTCAACACCTAAGGGATTTCTTGGGGCGGACATTTGTTCGGAATGTGGAACACTAGCAGCCTGGGTTGTCACTGCAGCGTCGCCGTTGTCGAGCATGATAACGTCCTCGTCTGTCTCCAGAGCCATTATGGGACTCTCAATATTTGGTCGTTTTCTCTTGCTTTTGGTCGGAGTCCTCAAGAGCCTAGCAGGAGGCTCCGGCATGACACTAGCAACTGCCCCTGGGTTTCTGCCTCTGTTTCCTTTGCTTGGGCTGACAGCAATCTCAACATCTTCGAATCCGTCAGACACGCCCCAGGCTTTCGCCGCGGCCGTCTTCTTTGGTGTGCCTCCATCCTTCTCTCTTCGCTTAGCCCGACCAAGCTCTTCTTCTAAGTCTCTGCGCGTGAACTCGAGCTCTGTGGTCGCAGTTTGCTGGGCAGTTTTGGCGGCCTCAACTGCACGTTCGGACCTTGAGATCTGTTCAGCTGTCTGTTTCTTCAGTGATTGGACTTCTCTCTCGTGATCTTGTTTGTGTCTCTCTAGGTTCCTCCGTACAATATCTATTTCGCCGTCCTTGTATTGCAATTTTAACTCCAACTCCTGGATCCGGGCCTGCAATGCGTCTTGTTCAGCATTGGTTGGTCCAGCTTGCTGTGGCACTTGTGAGGCTTGGTATCGGGAATCGTTTGGGGTTGGTCGAGCTAGGGTAGGGGGTCGCATTTGGCTGTACGGAGCGACCTGAGATTGCCGAGTACCATACTGAGGCTGCCGAGCTCCCATGTGTATTTGCGCCGGTGGTCGTGCCATTGAGCTTGGAGGCTGCGGCCTGAAGTGGCTCGCAGGTATAGGAACGGGACCCCATCTGTTCTGCTGTGGCGGTGGTTGTTGTTGTACTTTGCGCGAAGGCGAGACGGCTGCTGTGGTGCCTTTCTTAGAGAGCAGGGCGGGCTTGCCGCGCAGATCATCTGTGATGACTGCATCATCGAGATCGTCGTCGCCAAATTCGTCTAGGTTGAGGTCCTGCTGAGTTGGCTCGGGCTGCTTTTGCGCCTGCGTGAGCGCCTGTGTAAATTGGATGGCATTGCTTTCGAGTTGCTCAAGCACATTAACGTTCAAGTCGTCGAATCCGTCATCCGAAAAGTCGTCCATGGCGACTCATTGAGTCTGTTCGCTTCATCCCTGTGCCCATTGGCACGAGTCTCAACACGACTTGGGTTGGTAGATTCTGGAGCTTCGGCGCGCGCCCGCCTGAAGCCGGCCTTTGTTTTCTTTTGGATGAAGGCCCCAGGATCTTATCAGAGCTTATCGCGGTTGGCAACGCGACTGCCACAATGAACCGCGTTAAGTGGCTGCCCCACCAATCAACTTGCAGGCGTTTACTAAGACACTCTTAAGTTAGAGCTTCTGCCAAAGAAATGCACCTGGGGCATATGCCCCTGAGACTGATTGCAACCTTATCCATCTGTGTTTCTGTTTCCCGGGAGCCATTGGAATTAATATATGGATTGGAAGCTCCTCACACAGTGCTCAACAACTGAGAGCAACGGAAGTCCTTCACATATATGCCTACAGTATATGGACGGGTGAGTAATTAAAATACCTATGGGCCAATGGAATTGAAATTGTTCCATTTCTACGTCTAGAATGTAGGAACGAGGGATGGTCTGTTGTGTTCCATCCTCTGTGTGTTCCAAGTGTCACGTACACGTGTCTAATGGCTCAAGGGAACACCCAATTGCTTCCTCTTCTTCTTTCTTTTGTTTACCAATAGCAGAGACTATCTCAGTCCTGGTTCCCGTCGTTGGGGCACTAGGTTGCGGGAAGTCGCATATGTCTTAAGAGGCAGTCGCGTCCGGCCCGTTCTGGGTAACGTTTGGGTAACGTTTGCTCATTTAAGAACCTGCCGAAGTTGTTCTTGTGAGACCTTGTAAAAAAGCAAGAACCTAAGATTTCAGTTCACTTCTCTCATGAGTTCTTTTCATGTTGTGCTTGTCTCAGCTCAGGTTCCTGTCTACTCACCACTACAGTTCAGACCTTGTGACGTTGTCCGCTCTCAAGACTCTTACAAATCCCCAATCTTCCACTATGGACGTGACTCATGCTCTCATTTGGGATGCAAGAGATGGATGGGAGCACAACTTACACAAACACATCTCGACCAGTAAGGACCAGAGCCTCTTGCAAAAGAAAACAAATCCAACAGCCATCAACGCAACTACCCCTCCAGTTCATCCTGATAGACCTCCACCACCGCCACCATTGGTTACGTCTACACCAACCTCAGCTGCTATAACCTCACCCATCACGCCAGTGGTCACTTCTCCTATTGCATCAGCTGATGCATCCGACTCGCCAAGTATGGGCACAATCGTACTCCGCATTGCTATAGGAAGCGTTGCTGCCTTCATCATTGTTCCCGCCCTAGCTGTCGTCGCATACCTTTACATTCGTCGATGGAGGAACCAAAGCAAGAAATACGGCAGCATTGACGATGATGAAAGTCAGGACGAATACGGCCGCTCCTTGAGTGGTACTCGCCACAAATATCATGACGAAATACAACTCAAGGACTACGAGGCCGAGGGAAAACCATCATTTGAGGAAGTAGGACCATTGGCCGAACCAGCGAGTGCTGTTCATGTCTTCCCTGCAGCGTCAAGACAGCCTTCCATTGGAGGCAACACTCAGGCATTGGGATCTGGAACAATTCGCTCGTCAGGTACCTGATGATTTCATATTGCGGCGGTGTCTTCAACAGAATATTTATTTATTATTAAGCTTGGCGCTAGAGGTCTTAGCGAACTGGCATATGCAAGAGCATGGCTAGTGTTTCTAGGGAATGGATGGCTCGTTGGTGCGGATAGGAGCAAGGGTGTCTAACGACACATATATGTTGAGTAGATGGAGTTATGCTTGTTATGTCCTCATTGTACGATAAGCTGCTGATCACATACTCGTACGACCTCAGCTACTTCTAGATCATTGACGTATATCGCAAGTGAATTAATAATTCCAAGGTTATCAATGCTAGTGACTGCCAGCGATGAGCAGTTGAGCTTGCTACATACTTTCCCAGTATCGTACTTGAAAACCTTCCCCTGTGTTGCCGTCGCTCATCCCACATCGAATCGGACCCTAAAGGTTGGCACTTGCTTAAATGTGATTGTTCGCCACCCGTATGTTTGTGCCTTTTGCACTCCTCCAATAGCGACTTTGAACTGCTGCAGACCTAGGCCACTATACATTGGTCACACCTATTCTGATATAGATGTCGCCGAAATGTCACAGTCACGACTGTCACCGACCTTGCAAGAGGTGATCCGTTGCATCGAGTCAGTTCAAGCCACCTACAAAGTCTTATACTGGAACTATTTATTAAGGCAAACAGTTTCGCAAATCTGACCACTGCTTCTACTGGAACTCACCACGATAGATACAGGAAAAGGTAGGCTGGCGCCGATAGCCATAGATGATTCAAATCAAGTCGTCTATGGCTCGTTTAAAACTAATACTCAAGTCAAAACAAACTTATAACATGCCGGCATTCAAGAAGGTCTTCATGCTCTTCGCAGCTTCTCTCTTTCTCGTCCAAATCGCCTTTGATTCCATGATCCACCTCTTCGCCCTTGGCGGCGGCATTCATTCACCCTGCTCTGAGCGACTGTACTACGACTCCTTCAGCTTAGACCAGTACTACGAGCAGTGTAGAGGCTTCATGGGCTACGTGGGTTCCTTCTAGGTCGATGGCTACGACCCGGAAGCCGAGACCGCATACTTCCGACATCGATCGTGGCAGTTCTTTGTCCTGGCCCAGCTTTCACTTCCTATTTGTGGTAACCGAGACTGCACCAACGTCGAGTCCATGCAGCTGCAGTACATTAGTGCCTATGAAAGTGAGGACCTCTAAAGGCTTGGCAGAGGGTGATAACGGGAGATACTGATTACTTTCTGGCGACATTCATTTGCTTTACCGACCATCGGCTTTCAGGGCTTCTCGGAACCATTGTGGAGGACGAATTAGACCCGTAGCCACTTGTCACCTAATCCGACATAATGGAACGACATATGCTCGTCATGAATCGAGTCTGTTGATTGATCAATAATACGGGGAAATGATCCAAACTTTGCTTTTGTAAACATTAAGTTGCCCTCTAAGGGGGTGTGTGAAATAGGTGACCACTTGAGGTTGTGGTGTTAATTCAGGGGAACTAGGCCAGGACAAATTAGTAGTAAGCAAAATTACACGCGCACAAAGGAGTGATTAGGAAAACCGTGCTCAGTGCGTATCAAAGGTGTTTCCATCATTGTCTCCAAATATTGGAAGAGGAATATTTACTGCATGGAAATATGAGACATAAATATTGAAACTAAACCTCAGGCTATTGTAGCATTTTGCGAAAGGGTCTATTGGGTATCAATAACTAAATATTGTAGATGCTATACGAAAGGGTACATGAAGCTGATGGCGCGCAAGTAATTTGATTCCGTAGCAAGCTATATCACAATTTTATGGCGAAAGGAAGAGAAAGGATCATTTTACACGGTTCCACGCGTGTAGGAGACATGGTAGGGCCCTTTTTTAGATGGCAGTTGATACACTCAGGTGGAAAACATGCCGCGATTGTAAGGTACAAAGTCTGCAGCCGATATGACTTGACAGATACCCGCATACCATCTTATATGGCGTCATCTAGAATAGGTAGACGCAGAAAGCGAGCGCAACAGCCAGAACCTGGCCGACGACAGGAGCGGCCATAACGGCAGCAGAAGTGAGCGAAGAGCCCGTAGTGGAGGCAGTGGAGCTGGAAGAACTGGAAGTGCCGGACGAGCTGGACTCAGAGCTGCTCGACGAGTCGGAAGACGAGGTACTGTTGGTGGATCCAGTGCTCGAGCTGCTGTTGATGCTGGTGGTATCGGTTTCATTCGTGGTCGTGACGTTGGCGACATCAATCTCGATGCTGGTGTACGAGCCGGTCAAGTCACCGTAGGTATAGGTGGAGCCCGGGTTGTAGTTCTGGATGGTGATCGACTCGACATACATGGTGAAGGGAGAGTCGTCAAAGTCGGTCTTACCTCCAGCCCACTCGATGGTACCCTCGCTACCACTGTCGCTAGCAGCCCATGAACCCAGCTTGACGCGCATGGGAGTCTGAGGGTAGTTTGTGCCATCAACAGCGTCTGCGTAGTTCAGAGTGCGGACAGCAGATCCATCGATGTACCAAGTCGTGTAGGAAGAGGTCCACTCGATGGTGTAGTTGTGCCAGGTATCCTGAGAGTCACTGACGGTTTCGTAAGTGCCTCGGTCGTACGAGGTGGTATTTCCCTTGCCAAAGTAGTTGGTCTGGACCTGATCGACATCGCCACCGAGCCACTCCCAATCAATTTCATCCAGATCATCCGACTCCAAGATCACGCAGCTGACAATGCCGGTTCCGTTGGAAGCCTTGACGACGGCAGACACGGTACCGAAGAAGAAGTAGAAGTTCGACTGCATGGTAGGGGCATTGCCGGATTCGGTAATGGTAAAACCGACACCATCGCTGGTATAGCTTGCGTCTCCATAGCTCATTACCCAATCATCGCTCTCGCCTTGTGTGAAGTCGACAGTGTAGGAGCTGCTGTCGAGACCCGTGTCTGAGGGACATGTTGCTGGTTCTTGTTAATGGAATATCCTGGGTGGATGGGGAAGTTGCACGATACTCACTGTTTGTAGGGTTGCAGTCCGTGTAAGTCTGTGCAAGAGCCACAGCGGGCAGGATGAAACCTGCCAAGCGGGTGTAGTGCATCTTAACGAATGTGTGAAGTAATGGAAAAGCGAAAGACTCTATGAAACAAGATGCAAGGCGAGCAAAGTCTTCCAAAGGCCCAAGTTCACAAGTGAAGGGGGGTTCCAGGGGACTTCATATAAGTTGGGGAGCCATCAAACCAGTCAAGTTATGGGTCCCTCCTCGCTGCAGCCACATTACGATGCAATGATTGGGACCTCAGGTGGGCCGGCACACTACTCGTATCCCGCTCACGCATGCCATTCGTCAATGTTTCGGCTGCTCCTAACAACGACGGTGGGAAAACGTGGGGATGTCGAGCCATCTGAGGCTGAGCAGGGTTCGCCTGGCTGTCAGGTCGGTGATAGTTGCGTCTGTGTCCACGTACGCCTGTGGAGCTTGACAAATTTGACCCGCTCTGACTTGTATTTAGGATCGTGGAGCACCAAAAAGTACTGACAGCCGTCCTTGCGGAGGAAGCCCGAAAGAAGACGTCATGACTACATGTAGATAACACGATGCCAGGTAGAGACCATGACTGGCAGTTTGGTCAATGGCCGAGCAGCCGTTCAAGAGATGAAGGATGGGATCTCTGCCGGGTGCGCTTTGCTAGAAATGCCCTAGTGAAAGCTTGGTACTGACGCGCAGAGGGGGGCTGGGCTCGGAGGTCTTGCTGCAGCTAAGGGTTGCAATGGACTCCAAACTAGAAGTGAGATTTTACTTTGTCTGTGGCGAGTCAACTGTGGTCAAAGTGGATGGTTGGAAAATCTCCAACTTGAGTGTGCTTTCCACGCGTCTTCTCGTATTGCGAAGGAGCTGCCGATTCCTTCGGATCTTACGATCCATGAAGTGGACATTCAACTTCAACCTCTACTTGTAGACTGAGTGTTGGCATTGGGGTATTGGATACCGGCACGGAGATCGGCCATAGTTGCGGGTTTATTATCTCACGATTTTGAAACCACCAGCCACTAGGAAGGTTGGGTATGCAAGACCAGCCAGTCTATTAGATTGAGTATCAGTGAATCGGCTTTACCAGATAACTCAGTATATTTGTTCGTCCTGGTTTGCAGCCAATGGCAGATGATAATTCCCTTGATGTTGCATTCGGGGCACAGAGCCGAGGTTCCTTGGCGATCTGTGGCAGCATGCCCTGCGCTAGTGGGCAGGCAGCGGGCAGCGGGTAGCTGATAGATAGATGCAGTGAGCTAATGGTAGCATGCACCCCTGAGATCCCCGCTCAGCCCCAGGTCTTGGCATGATACTTACGTCAACCGTTTACCCATCAATCACTGAATGCCCTATGGTCGTTGAACTGTAATTCGAACTGCATACCTCGTAACATATACAATCAAATCCAGGCAACAAGACGACAGGTTGCGCATACCGAGAACCGCAGATTATCATACTCATAACACGAACACGGAATCGTCGCTTCGAACTCGCCATAGCACTGTTTGAGGGCACAGCACCGAAGCCACAACGCTACGATGTCACGACTGGCTTCGTGTGCGAACGTCCGATGACCTCGCTCGCTTCTCTATTCTTCCTTGACCTACGATGCCTCGAAAATGACGGGTATCAATCATATATACGCTACGGTTGCGGGATTGTGTCCACCAAAGAACCAGAACTGCCACGTTGCCCATTGCGTCTTGAGACGTCACTGGTGTGCCTTTGTTGAACCGAGCACTACATTGGCTGCTACACCATGTTTGGAAATAGGAGGGACACTGGCTTAGGTGAGGATACAAATTGGTTGAGGCGGCCACCGTACGATTCTATCTCGGTCAAGGGCGACAGACAAGTCGTAATGGAAAGCATATCTGCTCTTGATGTCGCCAAGATTGCATGCCGAACGGTTACTTGGATGGAACCAAGAGGAAAGCTTGGGTTCCTGGCTCTATCACGCCCCGGCGAAGCTTGGAACATACCAAGGAAGCCCTGCACGAAGAATGTGCGCTCCTCAACGCTCATTACTTCCACAAGGCGCAAGTTGGAGCAAGCTTTGCTTGCAGTTTACACCGAGCATGAGAATTGGGCATTAGGAAACTGCAGCTCTTGCAAACTCGTATCGTCCTTCGCAAGTTGGACACATCGAGCCCAGTCGTTCAGACCCAATACAATTGCCGAACTCTCTAGTGTATGCAAGCTGACATGGCGCTAGGGGACATACTCTAAGGACAACACTGCCAAGCCATGATCAAGTCCAGGATCATACGCCAAGCCAAGGCCCGAATCGGTGCGTATAGTCGAAGGCGTCCGTGAGCAAACGAGAACCATGAACCTCGGCAGCCCCAGGTCTGTACTGATTCTGCTGGTCGGTCCACTTGGTTCTTGGTTACTGCCCGACCCAGACGCAGACCCACTTCCAACCTCACCTAGTCAAAAAATTTGCAAACCACAATCTTCTATACTATACGTAATAACACCAACTCTTTCAACGAGCAACGAGAGATCACCATCCTCGTCGTCTTAGTCACACTAAGGCCTGGCTAGCTCAATCGGTAGAGCGTGAGACTCTTAATCTCAAGGCTGCGGGTTCGACCCCCGCGTCGGGCTCAATTCCCGACGCATCTCAGCATACTGAGATATGTCGACTGGTTTTTTTTATGTTTTGCTGGATCCGATGGGCTGGGACAACTTTCGCGCTCCAAATTTTTTTTTTTTTTTTTTTTTTTTTTTTCTTTAGCGCCGGGAGACCATGCCCATTGTCTAGCCGGCCCCTTCGCAGATCCTCTGAAAAGTTTAATTGGTAGGGTGTGAGACTCAATCTCAAGCATCAGGCTCAACTGCTGAACAGCTCAGTTACTGAGTTACTACTTCAAATGCTTTTTTGTGTGGGTTTCTTGAAAACTTCTTTTAATTTTCTCATGATTTTCTTATAGGTTTCTTGTGGCTAAAGCGGCTCTGCTGCATGTAGGGGCGAGTGTGGTTCCGGAGTCAAGTTCCAATGCTTGATGGCTCGGGGGAAAAACAAAATTAGCAAACAAGAAAATAGACGTCACTTGCTATGATGCACTGCTCAATCTCTCCGCCGGAATATAGTACTACTGCTGCCAGATCATAGGTCTGCTCCTGCCAGGTTTAAACAATGAAATCAATATACCGTCTCTAGAACATCAAGTTCTGGCGTATCTTTGCCCTTCCTTGTCCACCTGACGCAAGAATCTCTCCCCAGACACCTGCGCGACCCTGTGCAAAAATTACCAGTCACAGTCCTGCTGTAATTTACTGCTCAAAGCAAATTTCCTGACATTGGTTCCAGTGCTGCCTCTTTGACGCTGTGACTAAACATGTAGGCATAAGCCTCAGATACATTCGCTGCCACGCGATTAATATTCTAGAAGATGAAGACCGGCGGGATGGGCACTACTCGCTGGGGATTCCCTCTTCGTCCAAGTAGCCTTACTCCTCTTTTACAAGATATCCTTGGTCTTGGCCAAAGTTGCTGAGAATTTGGACAACACTCGCTCTGTTGTGGCGGACCTTCTCGTATAGCTATAGCTTTAGACGATCTTCCACGTCTTCCGGTGTTGCACCTTTGAGGACGACACCAAGAGTCACCCCGTCTTCAATACTCTGCGCCCCACCCTGTGTTCAATCTGTTGCATTCACTTAGTCACGTTAATCTGAGGATATCAAGTAACCCTTACGAGGTAGCATAGGATGAGTTGCGTCTCCCTTTATAGCCATTTTCCCTTTTCGACATGGAGGAACGGGTGCCCTGTGTAGAAGTGGCCATCGCTTGATTTCTGTCGCTTTCCTGGATCCTTCTGTAAGATTTCAAGATCCTCAATTGCTAGAAGTAGAGAGAGCATCGAGGCCTACTAGATGACTGCAAGGATCTTGAAGTTGAAGTCCTTGAGTCTTTCCAATACAGTTGCCCTGTCGATCGACGCAAAGGAATTGAAAACCAGTTAGAGGCCCGTTATTCGAAGGAAGCTGGGTTCGTTTACCTTCTCTGGAAGCGTTCTTAGCCCCCTCATCGTAGAATATGGCATTAAAGTTACGAACCTCACCATTGCGGCATGCGTAGGCCACAAGCCTCCTCGAAGTCTCGTTGTGAGGGAACAAGCGTGTTAATCCTTTGCTGTCTTTATTCCACCATCTATTCTCGGGATCTGACTCGATAACTTCGGCAGGAATGTGAAGTCGATAGCAGTAGTTGCAGTGTTTGGGCTGGCTGGACAGGCCGGTTCTTCCTTCCTATGACAGTCTCGCAAGCAATTGAATGGAGCCCATCTGCGCCGATAATGAGATCACCATGGATAATCCCTCCGTTAGCAAGATTATGTGATTGTTTTATCCGTATTCTAGACCTCACCAGTCAAAGTCTATAGCTTATATATCCCAAATCGCTCACGTATCCCACCACAAACGAGTTCGTGTGCGTAGTGACAGGCGTTCCGGGCCCAGCGGAATCAGTGGCCAGGTTGCTCAACGCGTTGTGGAGATCCACCCGGTGTGCATACCAGAGTTCGTATCCATCAAAGTTGTTTGCGTGTTTATGGCTTACCTGAATGACAAGAGTGTGAGGATCGAATCACGCAATCTTCTCGGCTTTTACAGATCGGCACTCGACTGGATTTAGACCCCACGACAGGAGAAATCGTCCAGCGTTGGGCGGCAGGTTGATCGTAGCTCCAAACTCCTCATTCAAGAAAGATCTTTCGTAGATATGAATGCGATGACATGCTCGGTGGAGAGCAATACCCGCCGTCAAGGCGGCTATGCCAGCACCAGCGACCAAAATATCCATGTTTCGAAGGACCGGTAATGATGTCTTTCTGAAATCCCAAATCGCCAAAAAGGGCCCGTTTTGTTTCACAACTCATGCATCGCCACCATGTTTTGTCATATCTGAACTTAGATGGATTCTCCTAGGATCGCGGTAGCCGAGCATGAATGCAGACGGTTCCTACGCGAGTATACAGTGTGCCTGTAAGTCTCTCTCTATGTATGGGAGCCCGAAATGAGTATTAGGCCTGAATCTGGTCTCCCAATCGCAAAACATGCCTACAATTGTGAGTCGAGGTGTTCTAGGGTAGGAACGAGTTTCTATTGGCGGAGCACGTCCCGACACGATGATTCGCCTAACCTAGCATATTCGAGACTTAATCGGACCACAGCAAACAAGATATAAAGACGATATACCCGAGTAATTTTATTACGATAATGTTCCGAGAATCTAATTGAGTACATTGTACTCTAGAACATTGTCGATACCCAGAAGTCGACGAATCGTTCCATGTTCCTTTCTTTTCCGCCCACCTGAGACATGAGACAACGTAGCCAAGCCAATACTTATACGTACATCCAGGTTTTGAGTACAGATACATTGATAACAACGAAATAATGTATGTAGTGCAACATTAAGCACGCGAACCATGGGCACGGCTCCTTTCAGCTCCCCGCATCTCCCCACGTTAGGTCCGTACTTACATAACGCCTCAACTTTGTTTCGCTCAGTTCACTACTGAAGCTCGTACTTTCCATTCGTTCGCCTGTTGCAAATTGTGCCCCACCAGTAACATAAAGATTAGGTCACAGAACAGTCCTCTCTATCTTTTGTGTTGCCGCATCCCTCTTCCACGACTGTACCAATGGCAGAAATACCCGCCGATAACACAAGTCCTGTTACCAAGGCACCGTCTTCACCAGTAACGAACGAGGTCAAGGGAGCTTCAGAACCTAACTCGAGTCATGACTCAAGACCCCAGGTATACACAAAGACTTTCCTCGCGGTTTTCGCCATATGCTTGATCTACTTTGCCCAGCTGGTGACCCTTGTTGGAGCTGGTGCTGTAAGTTTTCTACCCGACTTGCAACACTATCTACCATTCACTTACTCTCTTGCAGCAAGGGCAGACCATTGCCGGCCACTTCAATGGGACTACTAATGTGGTATGGGTGTCTGTGCCCATTACTATACTCACTGTCGTCCTTGGGCCTGTCATCTCCCAAGCAGCTGATTACTGGGGCCGAAAATGGTTTCTGGTTAGTCTGACGATGTTTGGAGCTGTTGGAAGTGTGGTGATTGCGCGGGCTACCACGATGAAGATGCTAATTGCTGGATTTACCATCATTGGTGTCGCTTTCGGCGCTCAACCTCTTCTGCATACCGTCACCTCCGAGGTTTTGCCCCGGCGGTGGCGAGCCTGGGGCCAGGCTATCGACATGACTTCGAATTGCCTTGGGACAATATTCGGTCTTCTGGTTGGTGGTGCCCTGAACCGAGCCAATGATCCGACCTCCGACGGGTTCAGATGTTACTTTTTGATCAATATGGCTTGGTATGCCATAGCGGCAATCTTATGCGTCATTGTGTACAATCCTCCACCACTGGAAAGGCAAAAGCAATTCACAACCGCGGAAAAGCTGGCCAAGCTCGACTGGATTGGTTATTTAATTCTTGCAACAGGTCTTGTCTCGTTCTCGGTCGGACTTTCATACTCCAAGAACCCATACGAATGGACCGATCCTCGCGTCTCTGCCACTTTCGCAGTCGGTCTCGTACTTTTCTTGTTCCTCATCGGCTATGAAACATTCATGAAGAAGGATGGAATGTTCCACCACGGTCTTTTCACGGGCAACAGAAACTTCTCGATAAGTGCACTTGCAGTGGCCTGTGAGGGTGTTGCGTTCTTCGGCGCCAATACTTATTTTGCCTTTCAGCTCAGCGTGCTCTACGAGACCGATGCGCTGATTGTCGGCGTACGTTACAGTATCATGTTGATAGCTGCCTGTGTCGGGGCGCTCGCCACTGGCTGGTATTGTGCCGTATTCCGCCGAGTACGCTGGGTCACAGTTGCGGCATTCATGGTCTTTTTGGTGTTCTTTGTATGTATGGCCACTTCGAACATCGGCTCTAGCAATGCTGTATGGTTCTATCCCGTTCTTCTTGGAACTGCACTCGGTATGACATTGACGACACTGGTCACTGCTGCCCAACTGTCCACCCCACCAGATCTTATATCTGTAGCAAGTGGTCTGATTATTAGCGTGCGGTCACTTGGCGGCACCGTCGCTCTAGCTATATGTAAGTTGAATATGATGATCAAGGCAAACCAAAACTATTCGCGCTCTCGCACATCAATACTGACATCGAGATTAGACAATGCACTGTTCACCGACGAGATGAAGCACTTGGGAGAAAACATTGCAGAGGCTGTTATACCTGACGGACTTTCTCCAGATGCCCTTGGCGACTTCATTGCTGCGCTCAGTGGTCGAAATGAAACGGCGTTGGAGTCTATACCAGGTGTCACCCCTCAAATTATTTCTGCAGGTGCTCAGGCCATCCTTGACACATATGTGCAAGCTTTCAGGCATGTGTGGATCGCCGCTGCTTGTTTTGTTGCCTTGGCTGCGATTGGTTTGTGTCCTGGTTGAAGCCAAGAAGGCTCCTGATTGCTGACTTCTATATAGTGGCATCCTTCTTGTTTGACCCCCAGCAGGAATTCAACATGCACGTAGATGAACCGATTGAAAAGTTAACCGACTCTGACTCGACTGATGCAGTCAATCGGTAGCAGAATAGCGAATTACCACGAACCAATTTCATAGTCCATGTATATGGGTAGATGGATGATCGCTAAAACGGTACAGTATTAAACTCGTCGAAATCGAGACAAGATTAAGCGGGAACCAAATACACTCAGCTTATCATGGATTGCCGAAGGACATCTATAATACTTGCTGTCTAAACTCTAGCACTAAGTAATTAATAATCACATTTACAGAAATTAAGCGCGCTCGTTCCTGCCTAGGTAGTTAGTGTATATCGACCGAAGGGAGAATGGCCTCGGAGTTGGGTATTCATTATCGATTACCATTCAAATGGTCAAATCTGAACCAGCCGAGCAATACCGTGTCTTGACTACCTGCACATGAAATTTATAGTGGTCTCTTGCAAAGTATTGATCGGGTTGACCTTGAGAAATTTGGCCGAGCTCAGGATGAGATTGGTTGGCGATGAGATGTTTGCTACAGTGCGTTGCATACCACGTTAAGCTTCCCGGTACTCTCTCCCGTCATGGACCAGGAAGTCTGTGCATGCATCCGGAATTTGTGTATACTGTACACATCGGCTCCAGCCTCCTGGGACTGGCGCTTACGAATACTGATTTCATTCGCCTCGTGCGGCTATAATGAAATGGCGCCTGGAGTCACAAGCAGGCCTCAAAGGAAATATCGAGCGATGCCGAACTTTGGGGTGTGAAACAAACCAGCGGTAGACTTTGTAAGTTCCAAGGATATCTCTCCTTAGCTCATAAGACATGCAGTGGTGCGTGTTCCCTGACGAATAAGTCTTCTAGGCGCCTGGACTCTAATTATGTCAGAAAATCCTTTCTCTTCGAAGAATGGCATGGCAAACTTATACTGATACGTGCTTTTCTAATATGTGGTAGCTAGGCAATACGCTAATCGTGGATAGGAGTTATGGCCTGGTCTTCACATCGTTCTTTTTCAGCACAATAGCGTTCATTGCTCTGGGGCTGTGAGTATACGCCCGAGCCGTGCTGGTCCGAAAGTTTGGCGCGAATTATGGCCTTATGGTGTTTGCTATAGCAAGACTTTATTTTCTCCGTTCGTGTAAATGATTAGAACAACCTGAAAGTTGGGATCGGTCGCATTCTTGACTGCTGCTGCTGTGTTTCGTGAGTCCTCCTCAGCAACGCACCAGCCACCCCATCGGCGGCTCGGACAACTATTGACACGCCCTGACTCAAACAACTATCATAGCGTCAGCCACGAAGGATGTCATCCTTCGGATAGATTCTGAAAGAACTATGGCTACACAATGTATGTATGTAATACGCGCGATGGACTAAAATGACGCGATAGAGTTATTTGGAGCTATTGTTATGAGTCAAGAGCAGAAAGTCTCGCTGGTAGCGGTTATATCAACCCAGGGCCGATAATATTACAGATTGTGTTCAGCGTAAATGACTGGATTCCCTGGGGGCCAAATCCATGCCAGAATCCTTCTGCCTAATCCAATCCATACTATCGCATAACGCATCTGTGTGGCCCGTGCGATCCCTTGTCAAGTCGACGATGCAGATATGAACCCAGTGTTCACTTCACTTTCTTCACCCAACCATTCCGTCCCCTTGGAGTTTGGAGTTGGCCACTAATGTATCCTTGAAATCTATTTACACGAGCCCTGGGAAACAGGGAGACTCACGGTCATGATCTACTGTTCCTTACTCCAGTTCCTGATATTCGGGTGCGTTAGCCGCTGCTAAGCCGGGAATATCTCTGCAGCGCCCTATCTCTCAAATGTTACAGACAACAGCCATCGCAGTACCAGAAGAAAGAGGTCCTAGTAGTAGTATGTCGACAGCCATAACGTCACTTACGGCCCGGTGCCTAAGGCCGAGCAACTTTTCCAGCTTGAATTCCTCGAGATCGCGCCCTTCCCGATTCCCGTGTATGTGGTCCTCCCGAATCTGACTTGACCTAGATCGATGGCCGAACTAATCATGGGGATCAGTGACCGGATATTCTTCGTATACTTGCGTTGTCGCGTAAGCAATGAGACGGTGCTCAATCAGGCCAGTCTGAGGATCACATTGCAAGCCAAGCTCGCATCAGATGAAGAGGAGGAGCCGCGCACATATACAATCCCCTTTGTTACGACCTCTTGGGGCCATACACACCTGTCAATCCGTAATGCCGAGGGCGTGCATGAAAGGACATTGAGTCCAGGACAGAACGATGTGCTTACAGACTATTGGATTCCCGGTATTTTCGTTCGAACTGGTGCTTGGACATTTCATGTCGAGGCTGTCCTTCCTGATGGGCGATATCTGTTCGGCTTTAAATTGACTCAATGGCTCCAGGGGCGGCCAAGTTGAGTGAGTCAGGCTCCATAATTTTTGTGAAGCATCGATACGTGTTACGAATTTGGTAAAATTGAACGCTCTTCTCTATCACATCATTTTGGCCCCAGAAGCCAAGCACCATCGCCATCTTGGGCAGAATGATTAAAGCAGAACTCTTGACAAGTCATGATGGTTTAGCCCTACTATCCTCATGTTCGTAGCTTCTCAGTTTTATTTCATAATGTCAATATACTCAGAACACCATTTTCAGTACCTTCTTGTGCCCCCAGTCCTCATACGTCGCTGCTCAATTGGCCACTTCAGTTTTATCATGCTCCTCGCTACCTCGAGATCGATGCTAGAGGTTGTCAGGTGTTGATGTAGAGAGTCATGGCTACACCTCATACATTATGCCATCCTCGTTTGTCAGAGACATGCTAAGTCCCTTCCTCCTTTGGCTCAGCCTTGATATCCTCTTGCTCCATAATGGCATCCCAGTTCGACTCGAAGCCAAACTCTTCATGTAGCTTTTTGGAAGCGACAACATCGTTCCGTTTCCCGTACACTGTATCAAGCTCGACGACTGTCCGCATAGTCCAATGATGAGTCAATCCTACTTTCTTCACATTCCAGTCCAGCCTCTCCCGGTGAAACCTTACAATCTCTTCATAAGTACCGATCTCATTCAAGACCTGACACTTCATATTATACCACTCATTTGCCGAAAAATCATTCACCTCGCCGGAATGGACGTAATGACCAACTTCATCCAAGATGGCTTGCGCTTCTGCATATCGTTTGTTATATCTGTAAATGTATGAAAGCATCCCTTTGGCCCAGCAAGTGTAGTTCACGATACTTTCGCCAAGATCAGGATCCTTCTGACGCCTCAGATTGATCGCGTATTCGATATCTGCTTCGGCTTCTTGTATAGGAAGACTCCCAAAGCAACAGGCTTGTCGTGCTGTATCAATTCGTTGGTTAAGCAGAAACGTAGCATCGTGATTGAAGTATGTCGTCAACATTGCTAGCTGAGTCTTAATGACCAGGGCAGCCGCTCCACGGAGCTTCTCCATCCCAAGAGAGAGGAGAGAACTCCAGATCCGCGTATATGGATGGACCGGTCCCAAGCAGACCCGACACAGGCCTACTAGGTAGCGGAGTATAGTCTCCGCGAGATCTAATCTGTTTAATGACAGAAACAAGAAGGTCGTATAAGTCTCGATAATCAAGAGTGGGTGCTCTTTCTGAATCAGCAACTTATAACTCTTAAGGCTGATATCGATCAAGCGAAATCCGTCCTTGACCTTGCCATTCTTGATCATCATGTGACCAGTGAGGATCTTGTTCTGCCACATCTCCCAATTGTCCCTACCGAAGCTGTCCGTTTGCGGGTCCCATTTGGTTATCTCGAATCTGTTTTGGGTGTAGTCCAAAACGGCTGTCAGGCAACCCTCGACGTATTTGTATTGTTCGGGTGCGTCAATAAGGGTTGTCAACGGTGAGGGGCTCAATGTCCGCGAACGAGGGAGAAGAGACATGGTCCGCGACGATGATGTAGAGCTGGCCAGTCTCGCATACTCTTCCGGTAGCATGTCTTTAAGTTCGCGTTTCAATTTCCTCGGCCCGGCGAGACGACCACGAACCAGCGGGACAGTGATCTTGCCATATGATGCCTCTACACGAGCTTCCTGGACCTTCCCGGCTTTGAGGTACTTTGTCAGACCCCATTTCTTCAATCGAGCTTTGTACATCTTTTCTCTAGTTTGAGCATGGTGTTATTAGCTTGCAACTTGATGACAACGTCTCACAACTTACGTCGCATGGAATCCATGGTCTCGACGCATGATTTCGGCCACCTCTTTCAACGGCCGGTCCTCGTCCCAATAGAGAGACGATATTTTCTCCTTGTGCGGCTCCCAATCCTCCAAACGAGCCCATTGGCGTTGGGGGGTGATACTGCTGGCGGACATGCCGCATAATCTGCCATGCGGATACTGAACCAAACCAGATGGTCGTGATTGAAGAGTCAAGCCGCATTTAGCTGGTGACTACAGACCCAAGGCCATTCAAGTATTTGGGGGCTGAGAATGTCAATGCAGACTAGACCAGGGGTTCTGAGGGGTTGCGGGAACTGCCGTATTTTAGGCTCTCGATCATGGACCATATATCCGTATTTAGACTCGTTGCTGCTGTCCATTACTCGGCTCTCCAATCGGCATTGCAGTTCTCCAACAACGAGTCCTAGCCCTGCTGCTGTTGGGAGTCCTGCATGTTCCGGTGTCCAAAAGTTCCTAGGGGCCCAAGCGATCGTCCCCCCCTACAGCTTGCCTCTGTACTCCAATTGAATGTAGCGGTGATATATATATAAGCAGCGGCGGTCAGATCATGATACCTGCAATGCTCGGAACGGACGGGGAAGCTTGCGATAAGTGCATTCAGCTGCACAGGCTTGTTCAGCCGACTCGCATGACACGGTCATGGATGTCTACATAGACAGCTCGAGTGCAGTTGTCTATTCCAATCAAACCCAGCAAGATGAAATCGTGGCAGTTATACCTAGCAGCTCTAAGCCTTTGTAACGATGCAGAAATCGGTAGGGAATTGCACACGACGGAAGCTGGGCGTACATCCAAACCAGCAACTTGTCGACCAATGTGATGCATGTCCTGATAATTGCAAGGTGATGACATCGGACGCTCTGACTTTTGCCCTAGGGTCAATCACAGTCCATGAATTTCTGGTGATGGAGGGCTTCAAGACGATGTAACAGATCCAAACAAATCATATCTTAGACGTTGGGACACATGATTTTTAACACGTCTCACGAGACTTGCGAGCGGTGCATCGCGTGCTTCTCGCTAAAAGTATTGCAGGGTGCCAATAAACAATCTTGGCGCTTGATCGCTCGGTGCTATAGGTCAAAGTGCTAACCTAGGTTAGTGCATAGCATATCATCGGTAGTTTAAGAATAAGTTTGGAGCAGGAACCCATCATGGGCCCGCTTTCGCTGGATACCGCTGGCATCGCTGAGATCGGATAAAGCAGGTACACAGGTACACGGGATGAATGCTGACCCGATAGCTGGGCACGATCCAGTGCTGTGCGGGCTCGGCTCTAAATATATATCATGGGATATGGAAACTGAGAAAGACAACAGCCCGTACATCAGAGTATTACGATATACATTATCGGATGCCATATTCTGTCAATCGTCCATCAGTCTGTATATTTCCTTTGGCGTCCAAATATGCCGCTCCCAAATAGTTCCGTCCGGATGCAGCCGCAGTTGAACAACTCTACCTGCGCCACTTTCTCAACAAGAGGAGCGCAGCTACAAGAATCAAAAGGAACCAGCCAGAAACATGAGAATCGAAAAGTCGGTTCCTTCAAGTTGAGCGACATCACTTCATCGCGAGGTGGACGCATTGCCATCATTAGCACGTTTGTCGTGCTGGCGACTACTGAGAGCTTGGCATGGTGGCATGTCGAACCGAAACTATTCGGCAAGAACTCCGAAAGCAATGAATGAAGTCTGGGCATAGGTCGTCCATTCTGTCCGAGCTTTTAAAGCTCTAGATTACCAGTAGGCTTACCATATGGAGGACTTTCAGTCACTAATATTAGGTAGTTAGTTGTTCTATTCTTCCCCACTCAACCCAAAATGTCTTGGACGAGGGTCTCAAATGAGTTTCTTAGTTAGAGAACCCACTCTTTTCACTTGGACTACTCGCTACTGGTAGTAAATAGTAATCGGCCCTACGTGATAAGACAATTCGCAATCTTTGAACTTGGAAATATGGCATCGACCTTGCTTGATAGCCCCTCTGAGAGAGCTAGGAAAGCTAAGAAGTCCCCACTGATAGACGCAACACATTAGGGTCTCCTGCGAGATAGTTTCCTTGTTGCTAATCATTTTTCTGAATTGCACAGATGGGCGCAACTGATTGCGGGCTATTATGAGTCCTATAAATAATTCAGTGAAGGAACAGATGGATACTCTTGTGGGACACCCCGGTAACGGCGACGGTCATGCTGTCATACACAAGCTCAGCTTCATTACATGCTATCGGCTCACATATGAGCAATGTTGTCGGGATGTTAGGTGCAACATATAGATTGACAGGTAAGCTTGAGTGGCTATGAGGACCTTCGTGTATCGAGAAATGTCGCCTTAATTTATTTTCCGGGGGGCACCTGCGGGTGCCGAGCGTGAAACACCAACTTCCTGATCCTGTCGACTTTGAACCGACCATGAGAAGGTCTTTGAGGAATAAAGCCGACCCAAAAAGCTGCCTGAAAAGACGCGATTGCACATGGCTAAAGGGAAGTAGTAGAGAGTGTTTGGTTAACTGACCGTTTGTGGGACATGTTAGCGCGGATATAGTGAAGCAAAGCCTAAACGAACAGACTCGCTCCACTTCTAGTAGCAACATTTCCCAAAAGCGTAAATTCGAGCTCCCAATGCCCTACTCTGAGATTCGGCTTCCCGAAATAGATTATTCGGGGCATGGCTCTAGACCGCCACGAAAGTTGATTGTCGGATGGATGCTGCCGCGTGGTTGAAGCCCGCCAGACTGTGGCTATACCAGCACTAGCCAAGGCTCTGCGAAGGCTTCGGGCTCTGTGTTGCGGCGCACGTTCATACGAGGAAGCTCATGGTCAATGCTGACAGGGGTCTGGTGTTTTGTGATTGGCAATACTCCATTGTACAGGAACTAGGTCAACAGAGTATCGGATTACTACATCGTATGCTAAGCTGTTTGACGAGCGCAGGAGCGGCTTGGCGGCACTGCGCCGAGTTGGTCCCCTACCCAGCCTGAACGCCAGCACTAGCTAACTAGTCTAGGGCAGTCAGTGGCCGCTGACCGCAACTGTTCGGAAGATACCTTGAGCTATCCAGCCCTACATGTACGGAATGGTCCGTTCATTTTAGCCAAACTTTTTGTTGCGCGCAGTCGAATCGCGGGCGCCATGGGTGCTTCATTAGGCAAGAAACCGTCACTGTAGCTGCTGTGCCTCCTTTGGGCTGCGGAACGAAGCCTGGGGCGGAGAGCTGACCAAGGCTGGAGCTTAACTAGAGCTCAGCCTACCAATAGGGACGGTGTCGGATCCCAGCAGCCAACACCACAATAATGGCAGAGGCTCATGTAAAACAAAAGTAGGTGACTGAGGAGTATATAAGTGATGAGGTTAGTCGATCATTACCCCGTTCTCACATCGTTACACCACCATCGAACGCTATCCACCAATCATCTCCCATTCCTGTTTCCTATTTCCTCTCTTTCCTTGAGTCTTTCCTTGTGTCGAATCTCTTGAGTTGCACTTGATTTCAATTTTTGTCTATTTCATTACTCATCCAGAGTAACGCACTCTATCGGCATGTTCAGTCTTAAGAAGCTTGCATTCTCCATCTGTGCAATTGCTCCTTGCATCTCCGCCTTACCAGTCTTCGACAATAATAACAACAATGTCGCCACCAAGTATATCGTCACCCTAAAGCGTGGTCTGTCCGATGTTGACACAGCGAGCCATATGGCCTTTGTAAGGGACACACATGGCCAAAGTCTGTCCCGCCGTGGTCTTACCAATCTACATGAAGAGGGCGTGCGAAAGGAATTCCATATCAACACTCATAGAAGCTACTCGGGTATCTTTGACACCGAAACAATTAATGCTCTTAGAGATCATGACTCAGTTTCTTCTGTCGATCCGGTGTTGGACATGCATATCTGGGAGACTTCGACGCAATTATATGCTCCCTGGGGCCTCGGCAGCATCTCGCATGACCACAATGGGACTGTGTCTTATGTCTACGAGGACAATGCAATGGCCGATGAATATTACGCTTATGTCGTGGACACTGGTATCCGGACAACTCACGTCGATTTTGAGGGCCGTGCGACCTTCGGGTTCAACGCCGTCGTCAATGAGACTGCCGAGGATCTCCATGGGCATGGCACGCATGTGGCTGGAACAATAGGCTCGGCTACTTTTGGCGCTGCTAAGAAGAGCAATCTTGTCGCCGTCAAGGTTTGCGATGCAAATGGTTCCACCAACAGCGAGCTCATTCTAGCCGGTCTCGAATTCGTTTATGAGGATGCTACGAACAACACCCGCGTTGGCAAGTCGGTCATCAACATGAGTTTGGGCGGAGGAGATCAACCGGCACTGACCGAGGCCGTTCAGACTCTTCACGACGAGGGCTTCACTGTAGTGGTGGCGGCTGGTAATGAAGACGATGATGCCGCCGACTACAGCCCTGCCAACTCACCGGACGCAATCACAGTCGGCGCCATCCAGTCCAACTACAGTCGTGCTTCTTTCTCCAACTGGGGCAAAGATGTAGACATTTTTGCTCCCGGCCAGTCCATCATCTCTTTGGGCTTTGCTAGTGATACGGCCACTGCAGTCATGTCTGGAACCTCCATGGCCTCGCCGCATATTGCTGGGCTTGTTCTATACCTGAAGGATCTCTACAGCCTCGAGAGCCCCGATGACGTTCTCGCCAAGCTACAGGAGCTTGCTGTTCGAGATATCGTTGATGACGTCAAGGGAAGTCCTAACGTGCTAGCTTTCAATGGCGAGCAATGATCTGGAATTCTCATTTCCCACTCTCGAGTCCATTGATGAAATTTATCTATATATTTGAACGCTGCATGACTTGCATGGTCGGAGTTTTGAGTATAGACTACGTTGGGCATTTCCAAGGAGTTAGGTTGTATATAGACCTCTTATCAATATTATTGTTCTTCAATATTTGAAAGTTTATATCCTCGCCACGAATGCGTTTCCGACGCTTGTCCTCCAGAGCTTTGATTGATTGGAACCAAACCGGTATCCAGAGCCTATTCTGCCAATTTAGTACTCTAAGAGCCGACTTCAATCTCAAATTCAAGCCCTCCTATTCCAATTCCTATCTCGCCAAAGAGTATCGCTTGATCAGACTCCTTTCATAGATGTTTTATGATTGAAATTACATCAGTGATTCCAGAACCGTATGGTTTGCTTCAATCCCTTAAGCTCGTTGTTCAGTGTGCTACCCTCGCTGTTCCTAGCAGGGTCGCCTCACCATGAGAAAGTCATGCCGGTGTCAATCAAGAAGGGCGATCGAATCGTTCGGTGGCGATTCTACTGTTGATTCTGGAGCTTCGAGGTAATTATCTGCAAGCGCTCTCGTTGGAAGCCGAACTCAACTGGAAAACGTGAAATCGAGTGGTATTTTGCAGCTCTTGAGGAGTCTTGAAATTGATTATGGGGGTGCCGGGGAGCAGACTGCGAAGTCGAGACCGTCAGCGAAGTGAGAAAGAAACCAGCTTCGAAACAAAATAATCAGAGGCGGAGAGCGCTCGGAAAACAATCGAATTAAAAAAGAGTGATGGTTTGCTGTGATGTGGTACGTGGAGGAGTTTCTGGTCAGCGGAAACATTTATTGTAAATACAGGTGATCTTGAGAACCTGGGGGCATCCGTTGATAGGCTATACCAAATTGGATTTCCAAAATTCCATGCCCTCCACGAAAGAGCCGATGCATGGTTGACAAACATTAGTTGCGTAAGCTTGCTCAATCTGAATTGAGTCACAGGAAGAACGAGATCCATCTTTACTTGACAACAAGAGTTTAGGGTTTTGAAGAACCTCCTTTCTACTATACGTAATTTAGATGCATAATTTTAATCCTGATCTGTGACCCTGGCTTCTCAATGTCCGAGTCTGTCCGATCTGTGATCTATGTAATCTTGCTGTCAGAGAAGAGTCGTGACAGGGTCATATTTATCTCCCCGGATTCCTCTTCAGGCACTGGATGCTGTTGTAGTAGGATCAGACAAGTTTTAAACGTCTCATAATAGTTCACCATGAAACCCTTCGAGCTATCAAGATACTCAACTGTTAGTACTTGAAAGGTCATGTGCACATGGACACGTCGTTGGCTGTCGCAGCTTGTTGCATTTGCATGAATTTCACAGCTCGTCTCGCACGGGTATATTGGCCCATGAGTCATGGTGCGTCTGCGATAATCGCATTAGCAAATATAGCAGTCAAATCACATCGTGTACAGAGGACCATAGCATGTAAGTGTTATTTGTTTGAATTAATGAATTAATGAATTTGGATATCAATAGTCAGTTCATACCCCAATCTTGAAGCCACCCGGTAAGCGTGTCTGGAAGATACGATCGGGGTCATACTTCTGCGAGATGCTCAAAAGCTTAGCTTGGTTCTCGGAGCCGTAGCCGGCGTAGATCTCCTGGAAGCCAGAGGCATCTCCCATGTAGTTGAACGCGTCGTAAATACCAGCGGCCTGTGTTGCGTTGTTGATGGCAGCCGTGGTGTTCTCTACCCAGGCATTGACAGCGTCGGCATAGGAATCACCGATCCACTCAACAACTCCAGCCCAGCAGAGGTAGGTACCCTTGGTAGCAGGGTCGACGCCGAGAGCGTTGCCGGTGGGGTTGGCGGCCTCGGAGCCAGATTGCCAGAGAGAGCCGATGGGCTGCCAGTCAATGGAGGCGAGGCTAATGTTCTCGAAAGGAATGACGGCATATAGATCGGGTAAAGCATCAAAGAAAACCTGGTTGGTGATCTGGACGCCGTTCAGGAGCTCATCGTAGGTTTGGCCGACAGTAGTACCTGCGAAAAAGATATCGTTGATGTGGTCGGTCACGAGTTGACCAGTTGAAACAGCAAAGTCGTAAAGGGTAGTGAAGCCAGTCGTATCTGATATGGTGGGGATATCAAAGAACATCTGGAAGCACTCGGGATAGGATACAGTTGCGCTATCATAGAACAGGATGACGGCACCGACGGAGCTGTCTTCAGTGGAAACAACGGCTTGTGGGACCATGTGCGACAAAGGATCGGTGTTGTAGGCGGAGAAGTTTGCGATGGCCTAGAAACGATCAGCTTTCTGGATGTGCAGAATAAAGAACACGACCTGCAACTTACTGCGTATAGATCATCCAAGTGCTCTTCGGCGACGCTGTAGACACCGGCCCAGATCCCGGGCGAGGCGAAAGTGCGAAGAGTGAAGCTGGTAACAATACCAAAGTTGCTGCTTCCTCCCTTCAGGGCCCAGAAGAGATCGGTGTTCTCAGAGTCGGAAGCAGTGACGATGGTTCCGTTCGCCAGGACGACCTCATACGACAGGACATTGTCTGCCGACCAACCGTGCTGGTTACCATAGAAGTTGACACCACCTGCAAGCAGAAGACCAGGAACACCGACAGGCGATAGACGACCCCCCGCAACACCCAAATCATACGAGGCCAGGTATTCGTACACAGCACCCCATTTGTAACCAGGGCCCAAAGTCAGGGTACTTTGATCGTCTGAGAGCTCTAGGGCAGTCAGGTTGGATAGCACAACGAGGAAACCATCATCAATGTTGTTTGAACCCTGGGACTTCATTAGCATGGAGATTAAGCCAGGGGGATGATAACTCGGTATTTACTTGGATTCCCATATGACCACCGCCACGGACCGCGAAATTGGTTTCTGTTGTGCGGCTGAGGGAGATACTTTCAGAGATATCTGAAGCAGACTCGGGCCGGAACACACAAGTCGGGTTCATCAACTCCGTGTTCGACCAGAAGGCCTGGGTCTCATACTCGTAGACTTCATCGCCGGGGTAGAAGGTCTTGCCCGGGAACTTGGCCCCCAGAGCAGCGCAGCCCACGGCACCGGTTGAGTTGGTGCCTCGGGTGCAGACAGCTTCGATGAGCGCGCTGTGCAGGCCAATGGCCGCCAGGAGCTTACAGATGGCCGAGTTGAGCATATTGGCTGTATTTCAGGAGCGAGTGGAGGTGGTGCTGAGAGAACCGGCACCGAAAATCCTTTGGGCAGATTTTAGTACAGATCTTGACTCGCTACCCTGAGGGGATCGAGATGAACACCAACGAGTAGTAGGCGCATATCACGTCTTTTAAAGCAGGAATGCCCACCTCCTCAAGCCCTATCAGAGCAAGACTAACGCGATCAGTTGAATTACAGCTCCATCGAATTATCGATACGGCCAGGGGTCTTGACTTGGGGCCCAGATTTTATTTACAGCAGCAAGGATCGGCCACCTGCTTCGCCCCTCTGCCCCCGAGATGAGTAGTAGAAGCCTCGGTCATGCTGCAAAAAACCCTTGCCCCGTAAATAGGCCAGATGGGTTGACGCCGGCCGGTCCTACGTGGGCGCCGCGTGCGCGATTTGCCCTCCATTAGGCAAAGGCCTCACCGGTTCTTCAATTCTGCGGGGACGCGGGCGACAGCTTGGGGCTTTTCACATGTACTGGCGCAATGGACGGTTCAAACGTGGAAACAACCTACTGCTGCTGCTTGTTTAGTTTCCCGTCGCTTAGAGATATTGTCCTTCTTCAAACTTGATCGTGCTGCTGAGGTGTGATAGATTCAGGTCTTCCGGCTAATCCTACAATGTAGGGTGAGCTAATTGCTTCAGGGCAGACTCAGGGCACTCTCGCGGCAGTAGTGCTAGTGGCAGACCATGCCATCGACCCAGCACTGTCTCCTGAACGGATACCTGTTGATTGTAGCTTCTGGGCAGACAGGTTAGATAAGCTATACATACATGTAGGTCAATCTCGTCGGAATTGAGTAGTTTTCCCTGCGCCACGTGAGTGCGCTACCCTACCCGCATGTCTGTGTGTAGGTTTCGGGAGACGCCACCCGTGGGGACGGGCACCGCTGCACTCGGCGGGTCGCTCCCTGCTCGACTATTGACAGAACTAATTGGCCTTTACGTATGTCGAGGGGGGTAGCTCATACGATAGCACCTCCAGAACGTTCATTCATCTGGCTGTCTCGGAATTTCCATCGGTCTGTGGTTGCGAAAAGGTCTAGATTACTTTCGCAAGGAGGTACAGTAGCACTGAATCTGGAGTAATGGCGAACACGACAGGGTCGGATCCAAAGATCCGGTTCCTGGAAGCTGTGGCTAAGGCGAGGGCAAGGAACGGGGCTGCGGGCTCGGGGTATTGCTCCTTGCATCACATTACCGAGTCGCCATCATAAGGATTCCACTGCACGCTGCGTGGGGATCAGTAAGCAGTAACCTACATACATAGTAGCAGTAGTGGTGGACTTATATTTCGCTCGGTAACAACGACTGTCTTGTATCCACGTCGACACTTTCGAAAGTCCTAGCGTTTATGGTCGCATTTTGCTTCGCTAGTGTGATCTACGTAGTGTCTGTGGTTCGTTATTTCATTCTTGTGAAGCAAGGGACCGGCATCGCAATGAGGGTATTGGAACGTTCTGACGTCTCCCTCGGCTGTCACGCTCCGAAGGCGACACCGATACTATGTAGGCCGATGGCATCAAGACGATGTTACATCCAGCACGAGGTTAGGCAAGCTCTCCGCGGTTCGACAACGACTGGGTGACATCGGCGCCTTCCAAACTTCCCTCTTTGCATAGGGGCCAACGGGGTGCAACAACGGCAGAATGGCGGTCGTGGGCTATGTGCCTCAGCCATGCCACGTTCTCGTCAAAGACCGGGGACTACAGCTAAGAAACCATGGAGCACAATATGCTCTTTGACATCTATTTCCAAGACATGACGCAGGGACTGGAAGCTTGAGTCGGTTTGAAACTTGGCGAGCTTCCGAGGTTTCAACTATCCAACTTACCTTTCCCTCATATGGAGTGCATTGGAGCGACTAATTCGTTTCTGCTTCATGACTTGTAGATCGAACTATAGTGTAAGCTTTTAAGAGTCGGCGGCCTTTGGGGTAACACTGTAGGTAGCCAGGTACCTGGTACGCATCCCTGCCAATCCCTGATGTGGTCGCTATTGCCGCGGTTTGGCTCTGTGCAGCGAGTAAGGACCAACCTTGGCATGGGGCCCCCAAGGCTTGTTCCAGCAATTGGGATCGCTAAAGCTAATGCCTCCCACGTGGTTTTAAGCTGCACGTGCGCCTAGTTCATTCCGAAGCGACCGATCGCGCAAAAACAGAAGCAAGGAAGGCATCCATCCATGCAGCAACGAACGACGTCTCTATACATAACCGCTGGTACGCGACTTGGATCTTGAAACCACGGCGCATCTCGAGCCACGATGGAGGCTGACCGTCAACGAACTACCAATACTACTCAAGCCACCCGCTCACCACAAATAAGTAGTAGCTCTACACCAGCGGCCGTTGTCCCGGACCGCCCCCGGTAAGAGGATCGGAAACTTGGATTCCTTAGCGCTACTGCTTATGCATAGAGCCACGAATATCATCTTCCCATTGGACGATTGCACGACCTCTTTACCCATCGTGTAGACACCATTGTGGGTTTCTGAAGCACAATTTCCTGAGGCAAGGGCTCATCTTATGCACTAAAGACCGACGGGGATATGTCCAGCAACTCAACTGAAGACCCTTGCGCTCCGCACCTGGGCGACCTTTTTTTCGAGCTTCCAGAAGACCCCCGCCCCGTCTCTCTTCCGGTGGTCGCGCTATCACCTCATTGCTCCACCAAGGTTACCTTGCTTTACTCAATATGTCCTTTGTTGCGGAAGTTGGCCTCTGCGTCCCGCTTTGCTGTTACGAAACCCGTGAAACGTGGGCCACGACTTCGAAGGAATGGCTCCGACGAGACGGATTGTCCCGTAAATACTTTCTCTATTGACTCGGTGGATCGTGACCCGGTGAAGATCTATCGAGCCAAAAGAGGTGATCATTTCCCGACGGTCTCGACGATTCGCAAGATCCTTGCCGAGTTGATCTTGACGTGCGAACTACTGAAAAGCTAGTAAATCGCGGGCGATCAGAAGTGCCCTTGGCCCGCCCCAAGGCTGGACGACTTCGCTTGCCGGCTTCCTTCGTCATCTCGACTGAGCAACCAGTGGTTTCACGAATACACCAGCTCACAGCTACATAACCTGGCTCGACGTCAAACTCGTTGACAGTATGCTTCCGTCTTGCCGTCTATGATGATAAAGGGGTTGCATACGGAAGAGACCTTGCAAGGGTATTTTGATGGCGAGATTGCAAGGACTCCCCATCATGAGTTGCTTACGGTGGGAGGGAATACAAGCATGGAGTCTTGAGCGGGTCCAGATGGCCTGACGCACCCTGGCCAGCGCTGTCTCGATATTGTTTTCACACGAGAGTTGACGTGCCACCCCTCTGGATCCTACCTTTACGTCGAGAGTATGTACGTTACATGTTCTCTACCCCGGATGCCACCTCGGTTGACTACTAGTTAGTGGGTGAGGCTTGCATAGGGGCCATGCCACAAGCATCTTCCGAGTTCCCCTTCGCTGCAGGAACCATTTTGCAAACTTGACTATCGAGGATGAGAAACCCGGACCATGCAAAAACTGCCTATGCCTCACATAATGACTTATTAGTGTCTGGGGCGCCCAGATCTCCATCTCCTCCTGCCTGTCTCGCGTGTCTCCATTCATTCTGTGCTGCGAGTTCGGACGGTTTCGAGGCGTCTCGTGTCGATCGTCATCAGACGACGTGAATACTGCTTTTGCTCTCCAGAAGTTAAAAGCTATAGGGCCGCGCCCGAAAAGTTGGTGGTCTGACGACGGGCAGAAACATGTCGCTCTATAATGGCATTCTGTACGCAATGGCGCCGCCAGACGGCGTCACACCGAACAACGAAAATCCTTACGAAGCAACGAGCTTGATTGCCATCACAGGTGTTTTCCTACCACTATCGGTAATTACAATGGTCATCCGTCTATATACAAGGGCGATCATCTCTGGGAAGGTGGCATTTGACGACAGTGAGCACACCACCACGGAAACAACTATAGAACCTCGACTAACATAAAACCCTCTAGTTTTGATGGCCATAGCCATGGTCCTGAATATCGTAATGGTAGCGCTCGTTCTCGACAGTAAGCTTTCTCTTGCAAAACTATTGAAAAACACGGCTGCTGACTCTGATGGAAGTGCTGAACTATGGCCTCGGAAAACACATGTGGGATGTCCCTCTCCAACCCGATCTGTATCCGAGATGGATGATTCGCAACGTCGTCGCAGCCATGATCTTTTGTGCCGCAACCGGTCTTGCAAAGGGGTCGATCCTCCTTTTCTATCTACGAATCTTCCCATCGAAAATGATGAAGATAGTCATCTGGACCGTCTTCGGTTTCACCCTCAGCTACTCCCTGGCCAGTTTCTTGGTCAACATCTTCAGCTGCAACCCCGTCGCCGGGTCATGGAGGCTCGAAGACTCTCTCGTAGCGGTATGCATCAACCGTCCGGCCTTCTACTTTGCCCAGGCTGGATTGGGTATTGCGACGGATATTGCCACTGTCGTAGTGCCTTTGCCCGCTTTGAAGTCACTACAGCTACGAACGAAGCAGAAGATCGGAGTCGCATTCATCCTTACGATGGGTGCGTTCGTGTGTATCGTCAGCATCATCCGTTTGCAGTCGCTCTATGCTCTCCTGACGGACTCGGACTTGACCAGTAAGTTCTGCAGCTTATCTATCATACCATTCTCGAGAGAAGGATTATCTGACTGACTGTCACAGGGAACACGACCACAGCACTCATGTGGTGTACCCTGGAACTCAACCTCTCAATCATCGGCGGTTCCATCCCGGCGCTCAAGCCTTTCGCACAACGCTTCTTCCCCAAGCTCTTGGGCACATCCGGTCACAGCAAGGGCCGCAGCACATCTGGCGCCTATCCCCTACCCTCGCAAAACCAGGGATACGGAGGCGGCAGCCACTTCTCGAGAACCAACAACCGGTCAAAGATCGAAGCGGACGATACGGGCAGCGAAGAATATATCATGCAAGGTCTCGGCGGAGCGCAAATCACCAAGACTGTGCAATTCGGATATGCTGTGGAAGAGACGCCGGAACAGACGCCGGAAGAGGATTCAAGGCCAGGACACGCCAGGGGCAAACACTCGCAGAGTTCGAGCTCGGTCACCATTGAGACGAAATGAATTGATAATTAACGATGATTGGGATGGTTTGGAGCTTCATTTTAGTGATACCAGCATTATTATTACAAATTTACTATGTTTACACCATCCTAGAAGATGCGCATTGCATCACTGTCCTAAGGCAGCGAGTGCTTCCCGAAGAAGTCCACAATCCAAGCGGTGGCATTGAATGCGCTCCTCGGCCCTCCTTCATTGTCTGAATTTTGGAGTAGACTCGGCCAGTCATGTTCGATGTTGTCCCCGTCATACACCAGGTTGACTAGTCCGCCACCCCAAGAGCTGGTGACCCCGTTGTCACTGCCTTTAATAGTGCTGTTGTCCTCCTTGCTTACATTCAGCCCGTTCCTCTGGGCCCAGTCCTCAGCCCAGTGCCGCACGCTCGGCAGACAGTATGATCGGAATTCGCCATCATAGTTGATACTCGGGTCCGCGCCACCATGGAAGGCCATGATCGGTATGCCCTCCCGGCCTGCATCGCAGGGGATCTCGACCGTGGCAGGGTCCTCGCATTCCTGCTTGACTGATAGCTGGCTGATGTAGTATGCGCCACTGACCGGGGCGAAAGCTGCGATACGTTGTGAGAGGTCGTGATGGCAGGCCAGACGCCCGACGAAACCGCCGCCTTGTGATTTGCCGGTTGCATAGATACGGGACGTGTCTATGCAGAGCGACGACTCCAGAGTGTCTAAAACTGCCGTAGTGAAACTGAAATCGTCTGAATCGTTTTCTGGGGCGCCTTCCCAGGTCGTGTGGTCCTCTCGGTCCGGGTCATCCTAGGATATATTAGCTAGAATATTACACACAAGACTGATATCTAGAAGATAGTAGAATGGGTCGGACAACATAGAAACAGTGATACTTACAGCACTCCCCTGCAGGTACACTACGATGTAATCTTTGTTGAAGAACGGGTTTGTCAATTCATCTAGGGCGACCTGGTCCTCGATTTGGCGATTCGCTCCATGGTACGACAGAATCAGCGGCGTCTTTTTGGTGTGATCGTATGACTGTGGAAGAAAGACTTTGTAACGACGATCTGTCAAAACGGTTTGGTTGCTACTGAGGGATCCGATCTTGAACGACGGCGTCTTGCTGCAACCCGAGGCGGCGAGCACGCCCGAGACCACGAAAGGAATCACTTTTAGAAGATGCATTTTCTGAATATTGGCCTGATTCACTGCCTCATGAGACCTCACACGAGAGGTTCGCTATATATGTCATCCAATTTAGCCTGTCTGTTATATTTAACTACATTGCATTTGCATCCGCTGCCAATCCTATATCCGATGCCTAAGCCGACCAGCTGTGCCGTAACATAAGCTGAGTACACGTGGAGTATGCGCAAGGCTGATGACATTATAGGATCTAGAGCTGGCAAAAAGTGAAGCTAATCAGATGATTCGGATTTGACGATCCTATGTTGTTTGTGGGTATCAGGATTGGTGGCATTGGTGCATGGGCTGAAAATAGCCTTGGAGGAGCATAGCCCCTGCTTGGGGCTCCTTCTTGCAAACAACTAAGCTACATCGCGAACACTACACCGTAGTAAGCACTATATACGTACTTGAAGGAATGAAATGATTATCGCTAGTACGGTACTGCTCGTCATTTCAATCAAATGTTCTCGGACTAATTAAAAGTCATGCGCATCCGCCGTGGTATGATCACTGATTGATCCAGCACCTCTGCATAAATCAGGTTGTGGTCATGCCGCGATTTAATCCGATTCGGGATGGTTCAGTGAATGCATCAATTGTGCGAAGCCAGCATGGATTTCCAGCTGAGCAGAATGAGCCCATACACAACCTCGGACATCGTCAAAGTTCCCAGAGACCGTCACAAAATTTCGATCCGATGGTACCCATAATCTCCTAAAACCTTTACTATAGTAAACTCTAGTAAGATATTGATTGCGTGCTCAGAAAATTGAGGAGCCTGATTTTACGATTCTATACTGTAAGTGGTTTAGGAGCTCTAGCTCTTACCAGCATCCTCCTTCAGCGAAACGATCTTGTTCAACACGATCTTATCGTCGGTACTGTCCGAGTCCACAGCAAAGTATGCTACTCGCATTCCCTGGAAGCGCACACTCTCCGGTCCACCCTTGCCAAGCTCACTTTCACCAGCAGCCTCTGGCCAAGGGGCGCGACGCTTGACCTCGTCGAATCCTGACTCAATTAGAGCGTCTGGATAGACAACCTCGCTTTCGGGATTTAGGTCATTCAAGAAGCCACCTTCTGCGCTATCTGGCTTCTCAGACTTGAAAAGTGAGTTGTGAAGGCGAACCTCAACTTTGCGAGAACCAGAAGCAGCCCATTGGATAAAGGTCTTCGGCTTCTTAGTCTCTTTATCATATACTGCCCTGATCTCTGTTACCTTGCCCGTAGCATCGTCTTTACTGAAAGAGACAGCCTTGATAGGATGAGGCGCTTGGAGAAGGCCAACAGTCTTGTTTGGCGCTAGGCGGAAGTAGTCTTTGCTGTCAACTTCACGGAAGTCGGATCGGTCGATGTAGACGGTTGGTGTGTACTTGACTTTGTGGGATCCCATAGCAGGGATCTTGGGGTTGAACGGTACGTCGACTTCCATCTCCTCGGCGTCTTCGATTATGACGGGGATAGGATCCAGAACTAGCATAAGTCTGGGTACGGTCCGCTCGAGATATCGCCTAACGGTCTGGTCAAACCGTTTTAGTTCGACAACGGAGGGCGCGGTCGTAACACCACTACAACACTCGAAGTTAGTCATTCCTGCTCCGAGTTTGCTTGGGAGAAAGTCTCAATATAAAGCCTTTGCCCCTCAAACGGGCATAAAGGGTAAAGAAACTTGATCGCTTACAGTTCATTCACAAATTCTAGAATAGCACCTGGTGGCACACCTCGCCGCTTGATGCCAATGAGCGTCTGTAAACATTGTGGGTTAACGATTGCTTCGAGTATACTAGACCATTGTTCGGGAATTGAACCTCAAGGTTATAGGGGCAGCGAGAAGAGAAGGATGCAAAACAAGAAAACAAGCAAATGGTTGCACTAATGAAGAAGTGCAAACTCCACCAACAGGCTATGGGGTGTGGAAAACAAGAACAGAACTTACATAGAGTCTAGGATCATCCCAGCCACGGACGATACCTTCCGCTACCAGACGATGGATCTTTCTTTTGCTCAAGACAGTGCCTTGAATCGAAAGTCTTCCGTCTAGCAAAAACATATCAGCCTCTCGATTTCCTCATGGGTTAGTGGAGACGGTATTTGAGTCTCCTTTCCGTGCTCGCACACAAGGGCTAAACAATAGCAAGCCGCCCTGATTCTTGAATGCCATAGCCGACACGAAGTTAGGTCAACACTTACTGCAAGTAAGTTAGCTATCTTCACATCTTGAATTAAGCAAGAAAATTTGGAGTATTACCATTCTCGCTGCATCGGCTGATGTTCCACTAGCTGTTTGTTCAACCACTCGTACTATACACTTAGGATTAGCAATTCCTTCTCTCTTCAAATATGCTGGTTAGATTTCGGGATCAGAACTAAAAGTGCTCCAGAGCAGACCATAATTCGTGAACAACACAGGATTTGCTTACGCTGACTCTAGACTGGATGAACTCCGTAGTGCATAAACTGTGTCTGCATCATATCAAGGTTAGTAGTTGCTATTGCATATGTTCTAGAAGTACTGAAACGGGTATTTGGGATGTTCGTCGTTCAAGACTAATTTCACCCTGGATCCGAGCCGAAAGAGCAAAAAGAGACCACAAGATGTACATACGAGATTCCCTCGAAGCTATCACAGAGACAATGAGTGAAGTCGTATGTCGGATAAATTCTCCATTCTAGCACATCATGGTCAGTAATTTGTCTCACCAATGGTTTCTGCGAACTTCGAGATAGTCCATTGAGTGCGTGGGGGACCTTTCAACACCAGCCGAAGAGATAAGGGGAAACTCAAGAAGGTACTCACTATCTCCAGAACGGTGATGAGGCTTTTCCAATACGCGATATGCGGCCAAGTCCCACATCTGAGGGTTACCTGGTTTTCGTCAACATCCAGATCCCAGAAGGCGGTCGGAGCGTGTTTAATTACCATCTGTGATATCCATCTTCATTCGTAAGAAAGCCTCTCGTGGCTTATATTTGCCATCTCTCATGCCTCGGAAGTCCTCCAGGTTGGTTTCCACGGTCTTATCCGCATGGGCGCAACGAAATCGGGGGCCATGGTTCTCGCCTCCGCGCTGAGCCTTGATCTCTTCATCTGTAAGGATGCACCGTCAGCACCGCCTGAGAATTACTGCCAATCTAAAGCTCCGTACCATTGCAATGGCATACATAGGCCCTCTCCAGTTCGATCAATCGCTCGGCCAAAGCGTACAGCTTATCAAAGTTGTCGCTGGAGTAGGTAATCTTATAGGGAGAAAAGCCCAACCATCTGACCATCTCTTCGATTGCGACAAAGTATTTCTCCTCTTCGGCCTCGGGATTCGTGTCGTCGTATCGTAGGTAGCAATTTCCTCCATGGTATTTGGCAAAACCAAAGTTGACAGCAATGGCTTTTGCGTGACCGATGTGTAAAAAGCCGTTTGGTTCGGGTGGAAATCGAGTCAAGACAGACTTCTCGGGCCGTTCTTGATACACGTCGGCGAGGAAACCCTGCTTGAACATGGCCTCCGGATCTAGAGTCGGCTCGTCGACCTTCTCTTTCGGCTTAGGCTTAGCTGCAGCCGCGTCTTTGGGAGGCGCGCTCTCCTTTGCCTTTGCTGTAGCTGCTTTCTTCGCCCTCTTCTTGGTTCGCTTCGCCAGTTCGTTCTTGGAGACCATCTCGCCAGTCTCCTCGTCGAGCAACAGCTTGGCTGTGCCTTCCGTAATAGCGTCTGCCATGCTGCTGATATGGAACTTGGAATTAAGGAACAATCGCAGGTCGGGGGCTCTGGTTGCTCGATTTTGATTCGAGCGGCGATGACTCAACCCAATGCACTTTTGAGACGACGCCCCAAATTTGGGCGAAAGCTTGGGACCTCAATGGAGGGGCAACGAGGGGCACGCGCCTGCCCAGGGTCACCGCCGTATCAGATAAGCTTTATGCATATGAAGGCGTGAGCATGAAATTGTGCAAGCAATATGCAAAATCTATACTATACAGCCGACAGTTTGAGGTCAGATCTCTCAGCAAAAAGGGAATGATGGAATTTTGCATGGCATATTTTGAAGCTTGTTTATTGCCAGTTCCACGACATATTCAGCAGAGCACAATTGTCCGTTGGTGCTCTTCTCGCCCTTCCACAGCTTCCCCCTTCATGATTCCAGACACGAACGCGTCGCCCACGAACTCGTGTCGCTCACTTTCACCATGCTTCGACAACTTGCCGCATGGCCGCAAAACGAACCGCATTCGGCCACCGGGCAAAAGCCAAACTTCATCACTTTTTTCCATGTTTGGCGGACCGAGGCCGATGTAGCCACTTTCTGTGATGAAAGGCTTGGATCTTGCACATTTCTCGCTTCCACCACGTCCTCCGGTCAACGCCTTGCACCGATTTCATGCCTTCGCTCAGCAGCCCACCCACAACGAGGCTCTCAAATGCACTCATCATGCCCCTTGCAGCTGCTTGCCTCAAGCCACCCACTAGATTCAATGCGTCCAGTCTCGCTTCGGTGAATTTGCGGACAAGCTCTCTCCACCGGCCAATGACGACCTCCAAGGCAGCCAGCGACACATTGAAATTTTCACTCTCTTCGAGCATGTAGTCGCCCCTGACCAATACTCGATCGACGTATAACCCATTGATTCAAAGTAGTGATTCGTCATTGGCTGTTAGATTATCTCGGTCCAAGATAGGTAGCCCGCGATCGGCAGTAAACTCCTGCAAGAAATGAGCATGGCTCCAGACTCTTGAAGTTTGGTCCTTGCCACCGCTTGGCCTCATGAAGCCCAGAGCCCATGTAGGCAAGCCGGTTGTAACATGCCGTTCTCCTCTCCAGCCTATCAAGGGTTTCATTCCATGTTCATATCTCAGTAAGTCGAGAGTCACCCTTGTGAAAAGCGTGGCAGCATCGAGTGTGTAATCGCATGAAGGGACACTAGGCAGCGTTCCATCACCAAGTAGAGACATGATTCCGTATATTTTGTCTCTAGCATCTGTCGCATCCCGATAACGAAAACCCCACACTCTATCCATCATGTCGTAGTTGTATCGCACCCAGTCCTTAGCCCATTTCATACCGAGCACCGCAGGAGTGAAAGGGTCGGTCGTTCCGCCTGAAAATATGTCCCGGAATGGCAAATGGGATGGCCAACGATCATCGACCATGTTTTCGGCTGCATGATAGACCGTGTTCCTTGAGATCTCGAGTGGTCCCCAAAAGAATTTCCCTTCCGGCGGCAAACATCCTTCTTGGACGCTCCATATTCTAGACCACCACGCTGTTCCCATCATTGCCTCCAGGGCTTTCCCAGCGCGGATACGGACTTCCTGATTTGTCAGATTTGGCGGAAGATTGCCACCAGCTTCGCCTGCCACGAATCGTAGCAGGTCTAGAGCCGCAGCGGTCTGTCCAATGGTCGTTCGTCCCATATCACCATCAGCATTGACTTCACCAAGCCACATGAAGCAGCAAGAAGATTTGCGATAAATACGATGCATCATGCTAACTTGTTGGCTCTTCTCAGTTACATCCACTTGGTTGATGCATAGCGCGTCTGTCCAGAGAATGGTCTCCACGCCTGGAAGGCGGATGCGAACCAAAGCATCATGAAGGTTCTCCAATATCCCATAATTGATGTTGTCAACTTTGATCGTCTGCTTTTTGGCCTGGTAGCCCCAGAGATAGGATACTGTCTGGTATCTAGGATTGTCTTTCAAGCTCACGATGCCATATTGGCATTGGATCAGGTCCCCCACTTGACCAGGGAGCAAACGGACCAGCCGAATTTATTCACGGATAACATCGAGTTTGTGAATAAGTGAGCCTGTCAATTATCAGTAATGTCGTTGCTTCTGGAGGGCATCACGACTTGCTAAGTAGTAGCGGTCCAGTATTCGACGCTGCCATAGCGCTCACTGATCTATACCAACGCAGACAACTCACTGTTCGTAATAACAGATAAAAAAGTGAGCGATAAAAATGGCTATATATATGTTACTATTTAAAGCGTCTGCGGTCCATTCTATTCATAGTCCAGACTCAGTCAGCGTTATCATGCTAATGGACCAATCACAGCGATGACCTATGTCGGGTATTCTTCCAAGCTTGTCTAAAGTTGGCTTTCTCAGCTGACTACAACGGGGAACCGCCATCTTGAGTATGGCTTATCTGGCGCCATTCCTCGGATCCTGCCTCCCATGGAACGTATTTCTGAATCAGCATGACCATGTCATTGAAGGCCCTGTAATGTTGTCAGCAAGTGACCTCGTCTTCCAAATATGCTCTACTCACGATTGCCTTGCCGGAGAACCGGCAAAACAAGCCGAGTGCATGAAATTTGTCTTTGCACTATAGAGAATATTTCGATCATCCCATTCGTCCTCGGGCTCGCTGGCTTCATAGTTTCGAAGGTACTCCCTGCGGTATTGCTTGGCCTTTAGCTGGTGTCGTTCAGCACGCCAAATACCTATTTCCATCTCGTTGTGAGCGTAGTAAACAGCCGAGTCAAATATCCAGGGGTCACCAGTGTTCGCGTCGACGCCTATGTTGCCATCCCATAGATCTCCGTGGATCAACGTTGGCTTCACCGACCTTCCGTCCGATTCAAGGGCGCCTATGAGACGTGGGATCAGGTGCGACTGTGCTCGGCGGTGCACAATCTCGAGTTCTGGCCAAACTCCATTGGTTCCTGCATCCTGTCGGTACGCCTCAGCGACGAGCTTGCCGAAGAAGGAGGTCCAGCTCTTGTCTGGCGCAACAGCCTGTAGCCGTGCACCATCATAAGTCTGTAGGTGGAAACCGAAGTTACCATCTGGCGAGATGCTATTTTGATGCATGGCGGCTAGACGAGCACCCAGCCTTACTGGGTCGGGAAGACCGGGCACAAAGTCTTTGAATTCTATCAAGAAGAAGTACGCCGGAGGGTTTGCATTCTTGAGCTTTCCTCGGGCAAGTGGTTTAGGGACAAGCTCGGGCTGGAGTTTGTGTAGTTCTGTCATGCCAACAAACTCTCCCTCTAATTGGTTCTTGCCTAGGTCCCCTGCAACATACTAAGTTTGCGATGAAGATTAGCCTGAGCCGAAATCATGTAATGAGACGTCACATACTTTCAGGAAGAATGACACGGGTTGTTTATTCTCGCCGATTGCGTTGATCCTGGCGGTGAAAGACCATGCAGACAGGCCGTAGGCGTGTGCAGACGCAAAAGTAGTCCCTGGTGGTAGAACTGTCTCAAATTAATCATTGCTTACTTGATAGTAGTCGCCATCGAAAGTCGAAAATATACCTTCTAGGACAGCATCATCCAACGGCAACTTTCCTCCTAGAGAATCACTCAATGAGCTCAAATGCTCTTTGAGCTCGCTCTGAAGTTGCAAGGCCATAGTGGTCGAACGACGCAGTGTTATACACTAATTAACTAGTCAGGATCGTTCAACTACCACTGGAACGCTTAAAGTGAAAAGCGGAGGAAGAGGGAAATAGTTGAGTCGCAGAGATACTTCCATTCGAGCGGGGTTCCATTGCTCGAAACTCGCAGTCAATCGCAAGGCTATCAGCTGTATGTATTTCAAATCCATGTCTTCAGTGGTTGTGATCAGCAGCGTCACCAATTGCAGCATTTGCATAGCCGCCCAGGGCGCTTTGTGGGTCTCGCACCTCCGAATAAGCACCAATAAACAGCGTACAGCAGGCCGGTCGCCTTTTCGGAGGAACATCGCATGATGCTCTTGCGAGACAGTGATGTATTCACTGCATTGTATGTTTAGCGCATCATCTTACTGAAGAGCGTTCGTCAGCAGTAATTCCAGTGCCTTTCCATGTCTACGAAATTGAAATTGAGAACCCGACCATCCATACAAACTCGCCCATTGGTAGATTGGCTGTGGTTCGTCGGCACAAACGTACAAGTTTCAACGCCGCAGCGGCCGTGCACGGAGCACTTCATGTCCGGTGTAAAAGAGGAAGATGGCGGTGCTGCGGAGGCACATGCTGGAGCCTCTGGAGCGATTTTATACTCAGCATTCTCACGGAAAGAGAAGCGTTGGATAGTTTTCATGGCAGCTTTTGCAGCCATGTTCTCTCCTATGAGCAGTTTCGTCTTTTATCCCGCGATAACGTCTATTGCAAGCGGTCTAGGTGTGACGGTCGCTCTTGTGAACTTAGCCATCACCACATATATGCTAGTTTCAGGGATCACACCAGCACTTCTAGGAAATGCTGCCGATAAGCTTGGACGCCGCCCGATCTATATCCTAACTCTGTCAATCTATCTAGCGGCAAATATAGGACTTGCCGTACAGAACAACTACCCTGCTCTCCTAGTTTTAAGGATGATTCAGAGCGCGGGGAGTTCTGGTACGAATCTATACATGGTGCATCTAGCAACTGAAAATACTAACCACTCGCATTCACAGGAACGATTTCCTTAGGCTACGGCGTCATCTCGGACATTGCCAGTCCTTCAGAAAGGGGCTTATATGTTGGGATATTCAATCTTGGGTGAGCTTTACCATTTCTAACTTGACATTCGTATTCTCATCACTTCAAGCCCCAATGTTGCACCACCATTCGGTCCGGTACTTGGTGGGGTCATTGCAGAGAAGCTAGGATGGCATTACATTTTTTGGTTCCTTACCATTCTTGGGAGTATTTGTCTTCTCCTGGTATTTTTGGCCCTACCAGAGACAGCAAGGAAGATTGTGGGAAATGGTACGGTTAAAGCTTCTGGGATTAACAAGATGCCGCTACCTTTCCTTTTCATGCATCAAAGTCAAGAGCGGATTGAAATCCCTAGGGTGGCAAGCTCGAAGCTCTCATTTCCAAATCCTCTGTCGTGCCTCAAACTCCTCCTCCTTAAGGATGTTTTCATCGTTCTACTATGCAATGGTATTTACTACGCGGCATATTGCTGTGTGCAGGCATCCCTCTCCACGCTGTTTGTGGAGATTTACGGATATCATGAGCTGGAAGCAGGACTTATCTATATTCCATTTGGCTTTGGATGCTTAGCAAGTACCTATTCATGGGGTGAGTATCTGAACCCCGAGTCGATCAAAAGTTAACCAAGACACGCAGGCAAGTTGCTAAACATGGATTATGTTCGAACTGCGAAGCGGCATAACATGAATTCAGAAGTTCCATCGACCTATCAAGACAATGAGTTTCCAATAGAAGAGGCGAGGCTCTTGAGTGCGCTGTGGTTAGTCGCTTTGGCTGCAGTAAGTATTACTGGCTATGGATGGAGCATTCAATATCATGCGGTAAGATTGTTCCTGTAGAGGACTTGAAATGACTTTTGCTTACTCGTTACAGCACGTTTCCATACCATTGATTCTACAGGCACTCACTGGATTTTCCACTACGGGAATGTTTGTAGTATGTGATATTCAGTTACCGACTCGGAACCCAAAATTAACCGCAGTGTAGGCCCTGGGAACACTTTTGACTGATTTGAACCCGGATCGCTCGTCAACGGCCGCGGCATCAGCCAATATCGTTAGATGTGCTTTAGCGGCTGGGACATTAGCAGCGCTGCAGATCATCATTGATAAGGTTGGTCCCGGCTGGTGCTTTACCATGTTTGGCCTCTTGACTGGTGTATGTGGGCCTTTGCTCGTTCTCGAAATTCGCAAAGGTAAGGCTTGGAGAAAGCGTAGGACGGTATAGCCAAGACTTCAGGGTTGTTCTCTATAAATCTCTTACAATGAAGTTGAGGCTTCATGTACATAGTAATCCTTATAACCTCTATCAAGATTTTGCTCAAAAAACGATTCTAGTGTAGAACTATCCAGGAATCAACCACACGCACGGTATTGAATGGGTTCACTTCGAGCAGAATATCAAAGTTTCAATATGATCCCTAATCAAGCCAAAGCTCGTCTTGAAGATGCGAACAAAACTAGTATCCAGAAATTACCATTCCGAGCCAAGGGATGTAGAGATCGCCACAACATCACCCTTCCGGGGACACAATATCAAACCAGACTCAGTGATAGATAGCAACCCAAGATTCTGATCCGAGATCCAATCTCGAGGAATGTAAAAATGACGTTTGATGTCTTTGACTCCACGAGAGGATTTAATATGCCAGGTACAAACTCCGAACGAACGATCCATATATACTAGATATCCGTTTTTAAGAACATTCATCGGGATCTCTACCTGCTTGGCCATTTCCGGAGGTAATGTAATACATGTCAGTTCATGTTCTTTACCGAAATCGGTATGATCAAGTCCGCCGACTATCATGTAGCGCGGTCTTCTTCTCCGGTAAGAGGTGTATCGCGAAATATGCATCAAAAAATACCCTCTATAAAAGGTAGGAACGACTTTCTCAACGGCTTCTTGAATATGGTCGTTGTTCAATGGATTGCCATCGGTATCTTCACGCTCGAGGGGAGGCTTGGCTGTGGTGGTGTTGTGAAGATCTGCTTGACCGATTGGCCACTCCGAGGAGATGGAAGTATTTTCCCAAGCGTGCATGGAAACCCGATTTATCATGATCGATAAGAAATGACTAGAAGAGGTCGGATGGGTGACCCATCGCACATGCCGTTTTGGTCGAGGTTCGTCGCTCCCCTTCATCTGACTTGGGGGATCGACTGACCAAATTTGAGCAGACTCCTGGAATCCTATGAGCATAAAATTCGAATTCGGCGAAAGGAGCAACTGTTTGATGCCACCTCCTGGTGATTTCGGCTTGAATCTGGCTACTCGCTGGTGTTTCCAGCCTGTCGATGTCTTCTCGGTTTTGACGACGGTCAACCGGCCTCCAACTTCGGCATATACAAAGTGACAAGCATCTCCACTCCAGACGAGATGCTCAATGGCCATTCCGGTTGCAATACGGTCAATTCTCAACCTTTGGCCACTATCGTAATCATGAAGTGTAACGAGGCCTTCGTCATCTCCCAAACAAATGAGGGAATGGTGAGGCATTGGAGACATGATGACAATTGGAGTGGGGTTGTCAGCAAAAGATTCGGAAGCGAGATTTGACTGCTCGACACTCTCTTCAGGAGACTGACTGCTCGCAGGATGTTCCTCAGTTGCGGCTAATCGAATGAGAGCGTTGGGCTCCCATATGTTGCAAGAACTACCGCGGATGTCATAGAAGCGACGGCCATCCTGGCTGAAGCAAAGATCTGCGACATTTTCTTCGGATGTTAACTGATATATCAATGTAGACGTTTGGTAGTCGTAAAGCTTTATCGTTCCGTGCACTCCACATATCGCGAAAGTCGTGCCATCTGGACTAACTCGTATGTGTAGTGGAAATTGGCCCGGATCCGGTGGCTGCTCGTTGTAGGTATCCTCAATAACGTTGGTCTTGAAAATATAGCCATCCATGAAAATACCAACAACTTCCTCACTGTTCGGGTGCCAAGCAAGTGACGTGACAAAAGGCGAGGCGGAGGCCGATGCTCTAGAATCGCGATTGACTCGCTTGAGGATCTTGGCTGGACTCAGGTTCCATATTGTGAGAGGGAACCTACGATAAGCTACAGCAACTTTCGTATGGTCGGGGCTTATTGAGAGGGCCGTCGGAGAACCTAGAATTGTTCCCTCCAAAGATTCGGTGTCGTTCAACATGATAGGATTTACAGTATCCCATGCGCCTTTCTCCTTTTGCAGGGATACTTTCAAGAGACAACGTCGATCGGTACCAACTAGCAGAGTTCTGCCGTCATCCGCAAAATGCAGGGTAACAGCCTTCATGTCTGAAGGATTGTCAATCACGTTGAGCAGTCTCCCTGACTGTGTGTTCCACACCTTCGTCGCACGATATCCGTATGTTGCTATTTGGTCACCAACCTCACTAAAGCATAGGGCTGAGATCCCTTCGCCAAGAGTCAGAAGTCGCGTGCGATGAAATGTAGCGCAGTCCCATAGAGAGACAAACCCGGCGCTATCGGCTACTGCCAGATGCTTAGCTGAGCAGCCCAGCAATACCGCTTGATGTTCGCTACCGACAGATACCCTGGCAAGACAGTCATCCCAGTCTTCAGACAGTCCCTTTATACTGGGAGAGGAGGAAAGAGAGCCAAATGTTTTATACACAGCTGATTTCGCCGGGCAGAATGGTGCGACAGAACTGTGTATGGATGTAGGCTCTTGCGACAGTATGGCCCCAAATTTCCCCGGAAGCTTAAGCAGATCACGAGACCAGAGGTCTAGAAGCTCCAGATCTTCAAACCGGCGCTGAGCAGGCTCACGGGCAGCATCTGCCCTTCTTTTCTTCTTCACGAATGAATCCAGGGCATGTGCAGCGTCAATGAGTGTCCTGAGTTGACTTAACGATGCTAAAAGTTGGACCCAGGCAAGAACACAAGGCTGTGTAAAGAACTTGACTAAGAGATCGAGTTGTCCATCGTGATCGCTCGGTGATGTAGCTGCTTTGAGATGATGCATCCATGTGGTTGCACGATAATGGAGTGACTTTGAGCTGTCAGACTGTACTTTGGATCTCACTCCCCTATCCATTAATGCTGTTAGAGATTTCTGGAAAAGTTCGTTGTGACAATTGGTCGCACTGAGGGAAAACGGAAGACCGTTTGAGCTCATCAGGTATTCTCGAGTCGTTTGATGGAGGAGCCCCAAGCGATTGTCGCCCTCGACCACGAGGAAATGTCCACACAAGCGATTGATCGTAGTCGGCAAGTCCAGCACACGGCCAAATTCCGGTTCTAGGACTTCCGAGAGTTCATCCAAAGATACTGGGCGGCGAGAATAAACAGCCCACATCAGTAACTGCCGCGAGAGATTCTTATCGGAAGGTTTTCGAATCCTAGATATGGCTTCTTCCATTCGCTGATAGAGTGATTCCATCCCGGGAGGTAGCTCATCCAAAGCATAACGCACATCGTCGTCGGTGTGACAGTCCTTTATTTCTTCGAGTATCAGACGAACCCATAAGAAATTATCATTGGCTTGACTTAGAATCTTGCTCATTACCTCGTCCTTGACTGAGTCATCCCAACTAAGATACTGCAACTCTTCCTCAATGAAGATGCGCATGTCAGTGGAGTTCTTATCGAGAGAGAACCATGACGATGGAACTTTGGAGTTTATCCTCCCAAAAGAAGTGAATAGCGCAGGGCTCCATCGACTTGTAAGTAACACACGTATCGGTGTCAATGAAGTTTTGAGTTCCGCCATTAGCTCTAACATTAGTTGTGGAGTAGCACACTCATCGAGGCCATCAATCACCCAGTAGAGTGGCCTTTCAGATTCCTGTTTGAACAACAAGCCGGTGAAGAGCTTTCTCCAAGTCGATTTCCAATCGGTGTCTTTGGGCTTGAAGGCGCCGTCGCTCAGGCTGGCAAGAGCTTGGCGAAACACTGGGTGGATACTAGCAATCTGGAAAGCCAGGGACCTAAGCAGCGTGCCAACTGATCGTTTCGTCTCATCCCCGCTCCGAAAGAAAAAGTATTGAACAGAAGCTCCCTGATCGCGTAGGTGGTCGACCAGGAAGGAAGAGAATACAGATTTTCCACGTGCAGGGCGGCTATGAAGCCACAAGACGTGGGTTTTGGGAGAATGAGCAACCCAGGCGTGAATTTGGGATTCATCAAGTATAGAGGAACACGTCCCATCGGCACGACGGCTCGAAAATAAGCTCAGGTCATGGTCCGAGTGACCAGATATCGACAAGAGCATTTTTATCTTTTCCATGTCATTTGCCGCAGTATATTTACCTGTAAGTTGTAAGCTGAGATCTTTGAAGTGATTTGATGATGCTTTCTCACCTCTGTCAGACAACGATGCTATGGTAGATTTGAGCGCTCCCAATACGGCACGGTAATTTACGTCATGGGGGCTGTCGAACTTGCAGACACCATGATGGTCCGCATTTAACGATCTCGATATTTCACCCGGATAGCCAAGTTTGGCGGACTCTTCTTCGAGAACCATCTTGGACTCATTAGCAAGGCTTTAACCATACTTGATTCAGTGGCGACTCACGGAAGAGGATACGCCAAGCGATGTCTGGAGTGTCTCATAGAACGAAAATATTTCCAGGCGGTCGGCAATATGCCTGAACTGTTCATTCACAGTCCGCAGAAAGGAGTCATGTTTGCTAAGTTCTGTAACATATTGTTTAGATCCTCGAAAGCTGATAGATAACAGTCTATTGAGAATTCCAGATAAATCAGCTCCTCGATGTGGCGTGGCAAGAAATATCACGGCTTTCATGGATTCGGCGATACTTGCGTAACGACTATCCAGTTGTGCTTCAAGAAAAGCCTAAAGAGAGTCAACAGCATGACTTTACTGACGTTTGAGTGGTCGCATACCTTCTTAAAGACAAGCCCTCCCATCGAGTGAGCAACCACCAAGAGCGGGGTCTGGGGTCGTAGACGTGAGTAGCTGAACATGCGCACCAAACTATTCTCTTACATACCTCACCCAAGCGCAAGCTTTGGCCCTGCATGTCTCTTCCGTACACCATATCAAACAACAAATTCCTCGCAAAATCCGAGATTCCAAGAGTCGGACCTTGCGAATTCGACCGATAGTCTGCATTATATCCGAATGTGAATATCCTGCTGCTTTGAACGTCATGATCACTTGGAAGCCACCTCAGTGGCCAGAACAGATCAAGATCATGATTTTTGGACCATGTAAGTCGGCTTGAACCTCCCAGTCCGTGAATAAACACGATATCAACGGAATGAGGGCCATCTGGGGTATAAATTAGCGTCAACCCAAGGGGGTCTGCCGCCCTGTCCGCCTTGAGTTTGCTGCGTGATACCAGCGGGGCCGACGACAAAAAGACATCAGGTACATTCTCGCTGTGATATACGACGTCGGAATTCGCTCTGTGTGAGGTGATATCGCTGCCTTCGTTTTCGACCAGCGTTACTTCGGTATCCAGGCTCCGACTTCGTTCGCCACGGCTAGCATCACCGGTTTCGGCGTCAGGCTCGGGCGTAGGTGCGCGGCGATGTTTCGAAGATGAGAAGAGCTTTCGGTGAAACTAAAAACGGATATGGTGGGTAAGCACGCTTCGTTTGTATGACCTCAAAGTAACACATCTTGCAACTCACCATCCTTGCTAGCTCGGCACCGAGTCTAAGCGGTGGGTCTCAGGCCAATCCATAAGATGTGTCGCTTGCCAAAAAAAGATTATAGGTTGCTAGTGTCATTGATCTAGGCCACTATAAAAGACCATATGGGATGAGAGGGTGAATTGAGTTGAGCAGTCCTGCAGTCGGCAGCCTCGGGCAGCCTGCATGTGAATACCAGCCAGATGATGCGGAGACGTTACGCAAAGTCTACCCCTGTCAAAACAATGCTGGTCGCACTGCCAGCCACAGCCAGATTAAGCGGTTGTTCGCCATCTGCTTGGCCACGTAATCGACCAGTCCTGATAGCCAAAATGAACCAGGATCATTATCGATAACAGATAACTGTGGCTGTCTAGTAACTGTTCGCACGTGTGAGCACACGACACAGTGCTATGCATAGCACGGCCTCTAGTTACTATGTATGACCCGAACATGCTAATATTTTTTTTTCCAACTCCTTGGCCAGCTCCTCATATAGCCGGTATATTGGTCCGACCTGGCAGTCAGGCATGCTATTTAAAGAGCAGATTGTCTCTGGAACATAAATAACGCCGACTTTGCTATTGAGTATTGTGGGTAATCTTAAATCGTCATCTATCACGTTACTTCTATTCCCCATAGATCTGTTATGTCCTTGCCAGATTAGACTAAGTTAGTGGTAATGGAGTGGGAATAAGAACCAACTGTTCTCGTGGGATACTGTGTCTTTTCAAGGCCGTCGGGTCTAAGAGCAGACGGAGTACATTGATAGGATCCAAGTCCATCACCCTATCAGTAAGAAGGGAAGTTCAATGCCTTACATTATCTAAAGTGTGGAACGCTCCTGATTCGATAGCATGACGTTGACAGTGAAAAGATTGGATACACGCTGGAGGGATGAGAGTCCCTAGAACGGTCCATTTTCCCACTTATTAAGAAATAGCAATAATTCATAGACACGCACGCTCTCCGTTTGCATCGATTATAATTAATTAATATAAAAATAATAGGTTAATGATCACCGGTATAAAAGGGGGTTGCTGCAGTACATAATACTGATTGATGTACACCTCCACAAATTATAAGACAGAATGCATACAGGTGTGGGCTCTACTAGGTATTATCATCCCTCCAGGTTGCATGCGCTGCTTGCTGCCGGAGATCCAAATCTAGATTAGCCGGGAAAGTTGAGATCACATTCAGAACTTTAGTAGCTTGTGTTCTGGTTTGATTGAGCTTCACAATGATAGGCAGAGGATGTTCAGTTGAACATACCCGTTTTTCATCTGCCAAGTGGACCAGACAACTAACCAAGTTGGAGGGCAAGCAACGATCTTGTTGATCATGCTGTCAATCTACGGACCATATTCCCCGTGGCATATAATTAGAAAACAAGAAGAGCATCGCAATCCCCCAAAATCTTTGTTCATCCTTCTCGATTTTGCTTTCTCCAATCTGCCAGCATTTGTTCAAGCCCGCGTTGAGTGTTTAGTCCACTCTACAGTATACAAATAGAATACCTACAGCATCGGAGCGGGCACTAAAGGTGACAGGCACGGGCGCTAGCCGTCAAGGCCGGTGTTTAGCGAATCAACTGCGCCGCATAGATAACATATGGAAGGACCTCATGGGTGAGCGGGGTAGCTTAAGGGCCCTGGCTCACTGATTTCAGCAGTAGTTCACTGACCATTCCTAATTCAACAACCTTCTGACCCATCTTTCTTTTCTCGCATGGGTCCTCCCAGAGGAATGGAATGCATCTAACTAAGCCCTGGGGCTGAGTCCGTCAAATCCATCAGGCATGATATGATGTCAAATTTGGCTCACTCTAGACTTGGCATTCCCCTTCTCGACTGGCACCACCCACCATAAGGATCATTATGTATGTCCCCCAGAGCCTCTCGCACAACCCCCAGCCCAGGGGGTTATCAGCGGAAACTGCACACTTCTGAGCGGCACAGATTTCGCGAACATATAACTTCATAACACAACTAAATTAAAGTCTTTTAAAAATACTAACTTATAAAAAATAGAAGAATCAATCTGAATACGAAGTTTGAGAATTTTATTAATTTTCCTTCGTTTTTTTATTATCGATAATCGTTAAATTCTTGCCGTATATGTGACTGTGTGCAGTTTCCGCTGGCATCCCCCTGTCCTCTCATCCTACGGCTGGCGGCACCGAGCTCGCTCCACTCCCCGAAATAGACGTTTGCTCTTCAATACTGGCTACACTGTAGCATCACCTGTGCGGCGGGTCATGTAGGAGTGTACCCAAAATAATGGTTGTTCCTTATCTTGGCATGCAAATCATTGATGGAGACCAATACCATGTGCCCCCCAGTATTCCTCTGACCGCAAATAGATCTGCGTTTCAAGCTGCCAATTCCAGAGTATGCACAACATCTAGCGAATGAACAAAGGCTCCGCAGCTTCAGATACTCGCACGCAGGCTTGTTGAGACGGGGCCTGCGTCTGCCAGACTGCCACATAATGACAGAGAAAGGCTCAGGCTTGGCACCGACATGGAGCTCGGTGATGCTAAGCGTGAATTGCAAATAGCATACAAAGTCTTGGCGTCTGCTAGGCGTGGGATCGCTGAATCAGAGACATAAATGATGACTACGCCGCAAGTGAATACTCGAGGGTGAGTATATTATTTTTTTCGTCTTTCCTGTGTATCTACCAATCCGAATCTTCATCCTTACTCAGCACCTTAATCAACATTCCTACACATAATTAATCATATGATAATTCATCATTATGTTTATGGAGCCATTCCTACAAACAGCACTGCTGCTGCTTCTCTCTTGCCTCCCCTTCCTGGCTTCCTGTAGAAGCATACCAAAAGTAGAATACCAAGATCTCTCGCCACGGAACCTATCTACAACATCCATCAAAATTCAACCCGTCCAGGCGTCTAACAATTCCTATGTCCGCGCAGTGCAACTTTCAGACAACTCGCTTCTCCTAAGCTATACGCATAGCGACGGTGCAGCCCGCACCATTGAAACCCTACGCTCCACTGATGATGGCCAAAGTTTCAAGCCATATGGGGAAATCGTACATCGCGACTCTAACGCCGACATGGAAAATATTTTCCTCCTCGAGGTTGGTCACACCAAACCGCCCACGGTACTGGCCGCGTTCAGGAACCACGACCGAAACGACGACGGCGATTATACCTGGTTCCGCATCACAGTCTGCCGCAGCAAGGATGGTGGCAAGTCCTGGAAGTTCGCCAGCCAAGCGGTCGAGTTCTCGGCGGAAAGCACCGGTGGACTGGGTATTTGGGAGCCATTTATGCGAATTGGCGAGGGCGGAAAGATCGAGATGACCTATAGTGGGGAGCTGGCCACGGATAACCAGGAGACCTTCAAGACCGTCTCGGAAGATGGATCGACTTGGAGCCAGCCGGTCAATCTCAAGATTCACGACGAGAGCAAGAAGTTAAGAGATGGCATGCAAGGGATCGTCAAGGTGAAGGATCAAAAGAACGGGACAGACGCATTAGTCATGGTGTTTGAGACGACGAGCCGAGGCGAGTCCATGTTCAACGTCGAATACGCCGTGTCATACGATGGAGGGTTAAGCTACACAGACAGGGACGTGGTATACATGCCAGCGGACACGAAGCAGGCAGGCAGCCCCCAAATCGTCAACGTAGGAGACTATGGGCTAGCGGTTCTGTTCATGACCGATGAGAGCACAAGCACTCAGGACTGGCCCAGCGCGGCGCAGGTCAAGAGTGTGACTAGTGATGGACTGAAGGATGGGAAGATAGAGTGGTCTACTACTCCCGAAACTGTCGGTGATGCAGATAGTCATTGGCCTGGTCTATTGGGATTCGATGGGAAAGTGTTTGGAACTTATGACCAGAGCGGAGTCATCCACGGGAGATTTTTAGACTTCTAGAGAAATCGGGTCTTGGCCGCATGGCTGCCAGGTTGGCGTTACACGCGTTGGGAATGTTGAAATACCATTGGCTAGCAAGGAGTATAGGAGTTTGGAGAGCTACAGCTATTAAAATTTTAATAATCATTGCCGCGGAATAAATGTGGCTTGCATTTGTGAACCAATAGAATATTATGCATCACGCTCACGCCTCGGTTGAGGTCTTGGCTTGTGCGGAGTAGGACATGGTCCTTTATTTACCGAGGACAATTGCTCAAGCATGTATGCTTCTCTCCCCCTCAAATAATTGCTCGTCAATTCAATTTATATTCGAATGATATTTTCACCACCTTCTCCCACATAATCATCAGTCGCCCTGATTCCGGAGTAATAACTGCCAAAGCCCATGAATTGCAATCTTTCCGTCCCAATATGGCACTCGTGGAGATATCGAAAAATGATTTTGCCAAGCTCAAGGACAAGATTGTCGTAATCTCAGGTGACTGATTGTTACGCCCGAGATATTGTATTTAATTCGCTAACCTAGAGAGGCGGAACGACTGGTATTGGGGCGGCAGTAATCTCTCAATTGGCTGGTGATTTTTTACCATCACCTTGCTTGCTGTGCCGCTGATCCTTTATAGGAATTGGCGCAAAAGTGGTATTTGGCGATATCAACGAGCCGAAGTCTGATCTGCCCGACCAGGTCACATTCGTGAAGACAGATGTGTCACAGTACGAGTCTGTCCTCAACTTCTTCAGAACAGCTTGGTCGATCCACGGCCGCATCGATCATGCCATTTCGAATGCTGGCGTGTCTGATAGGTACCCATTGTTTGCCAGCAACACTGACGATGCCGCCATCGAAGAAGCACCACCGTCACTCGTGCTAGATGTGAACCTGAAAGGGTCAATATTCTTTATGAGAGTAGCTGTTCATTTCCTTCGCAAAAGCCTTGCGGCTCATGGCGAGGCGCAACGGGATGCGTCGGTCCTGCTTGTGAGCTCCGTCACAGCTTTCGGCGACTTCTCTGGAACATACCAATATAGTGCCACCAAGCATGGCGTGCTTGGATTATTTCGGAGTTCCCATGGGTTTCTACAGGATACAGAAGGCATTCGGGTCAATGTCGTCTTACCAGATTTGACAAGTGAGCAGGTACACGTCGCCGTTCGAGTATTGCTAGAAACCTGACTGGAAACAGAAACGCAGATGACTCAAGGCATCATAAGTCTCTATGAGTCGCTGGGCAGTTCCTGTAATGAACCAACAGATGTTGCTGACGCTTCCCTCTATGCGCTCTCCTCTGCAGCAAGCGGGGAAGGCCTGTATGTGGCTGGGGCGAAGACCTATGAGATCGAGAAAGCACTCCGGTCCATCGGGCCCAGTTGGCTTGGTAAAGAGCTCTACGATGAGTTTTTAGCGGGGCAGAAAGCATTGAGCAGCATTGTGAGTGTTGATGAATTCAATTTCCGGTACGAAGATGGGCCATTCACATGCGATACTTCCTTTAGGTCACGAGCCACAAGAATGGCAAGGCTGACAGCCACGATAGGGAGGGGTTGAAAGAGTAAAGGTTTGCCCATGTCCATACGACCGTCATGATTCGACCACACAATGTAGTGTCCGGTACCGAAGGCGGCGGGCTATATTGAGGTAGCATCGATTTCTATCTAAAGCTCGCTTGTGCCTGGCTTATCGATCATCAATTGTCTTGACCTTGACCACTGATATGCATTCGTAACGGGATTACTTGTGACCCATAACATTATGTAGCACACTTTTGTACTTGGACCGGGTGGTCGTAGCGTCCAGCGGGAGCAACATGGGCTCGTGACAGGAAAACCTTCGCTTCCGAGAGCAATATCAAGGCGCGCGTTGGTCGATGTTTGTCTTGGCTCTCATGCTGTGGTGCGTGCCTCGTGATGTGGTGCATACTCTGATATCGGGCTGGAGATCCATTGGAGCGATTATTGCAGTCCGTCGAGGTTTGTTGATGGCCAGCGTCCATCTGCTTATCGCCGGACGCAGGAACCCTGAGGGTCCGTCGATTGCAGGCAACCGCATCCCGGGAAGAGGGACGCCACACCTTAGATCGAATCGCATCATCCAAGACGCAAAAGACGCTGCTGCGGCGAAAGCGATAGCGTTTGGGGGGGCCTAAATGCGAGCAGAAGTCGTGACCAAGGTTTAACGGTATTAGAGCGGGCCTCACCTTCCTTTCGGGGGCCTAGCCCCTAGGATCGACATAACCTACCCGTCTCGGCAGTCCACTGCAACCCCCAAGTGCGGTTAGACTATTCGAGGAACATTTCGAGATGCTGCATCTGGTTCGTCCTTCCAGCATGGATTCGTTAACGTTACAGCGTCGTGGTATAAATCTCTCAGGCTAATATACAGCCGCCTGCGGGGAGAACGCGGACTGCTCCTTACTTAAAAGGCTTGTTTATCCTTGGCTTCACTTGGCGACGTTGCTTTCGTTCTCCCGTCTTCCCCAGCGCTTCTTCACCACGTTTCTGGGCGTCATGCATGTCTCTCTCCTCCCCGTAGCGGCTCTGGCTGCCGGCAGCTTGGCCTTCCCCACCTTTGGTTTCGACGGCAACAAGCGCTCTGCGGATTTCACCAAGACCAGCGTCTTCGAGTCAATCAGCGCAGCACCGAGCCGATTCGCCAAGCAAGATGTTGCTGGCTTTAGCAAGGACGATTCGACATTGGAGTTGCGAATCAAGCTTGCTCAGCAGAACATGGCCGATTTCCATGAACTTGCTTTGAACGTACGTCACCCAGAGATTTATATCCGCGCTTTATGGAGTGCACCACCTGCGTTGTCCAGGAAACATAGGATGGAGTCCAAAAGTCATTAACACCAACGTAGATCGCAACGCCTGGCCACGAACTCTACGGCAAGCATCTCTCACAAGCTGAGATCGATAGCAAGATTGCTCCCAAAGACGAATCCAAGTCGCTCGTTCTGGATTGGCTCAGTCAAGAGGGTCTCGCGGAGAACGCCACGATTTCGGCACGTGGTAACACTGTCCTTGTGAAAGCCAGCATTAGTCAGGTCGAAAAGCTTCTGCAAACTGACTACAATGTGTTTGGTAAGAAACCCCTGGGTTCCCCTACATACGCATCATGCACCAGGGTGACGAGCCGCTTTTTCTCCTCCAGTCTTCGTAAGCTTACAAATTACAGCCGACAGTGAAACTGGAGCGCAGGTGGTCAGGACACTACAATACAGTATTCCTGACAGTCTTAATGGGCATATTAGCATGGTACAACCAACGACCTTCTTTGGGTTTCGGTCCACCATCAGCTCCGTCGTCCCGGCTTCCGAGGTTGAGGACACGGTCGAGATTGATGCAGTTGCCGGTTGCACGAGTGGTGTAACCCCCGAGTGTCTGTCTAACTTGTACAACTTTGCCTCTAGCACCTCTGAGCAGAGCAATGGCCTCATTGGTATTGGTGGCTTCCTTGAGCAACATCCTAGCAAATCTGATCTTGCTACCTTTTTGGACGACTTTGCAATCACCGACAATACTGATGAGACTTACACCTGCGTGCTCATCAACGGTGGAACTTGCCCAGCCAACCCTGGTTCTGCTGTAGGCGTGGAGGCAAACCTCGATGTGCAATATGCACGTGCTATCACCAAGGATATTCCCAACGTCTTTTACAGCGTTGGAGGAAGTCCGCCAATCGTTGGGAGTGGTACAAACGACAATGAGCCTTACCTTGAGTTTTTGGAGTATCTTCAAGCACTAGATGATGCGGATCTGCCCAACACCGTTTCCATCTCTTATGGCGACGACGAAAGTACTGTGCCCTTGAGTTACGCTGACGAAGTCTGCAACCTATTCTCCGAGGTTGGTGCTCGTGGTGTTTCGTTCCTTGCATCGTCGGGAGATTCCAGTGTGGGATCGACCTGCAAGCTGAATGGCGAGACACAATTCACGACCGCCTTCCCTGCCGCCTGTCCCTGGATCACTACTGTCGGCGGAACCCAAGGAACTACTACGGAACAGGCTTGGACGAGTGGCGGTGCAGGATTTTCCGAGATCTTTGGCCAGCCCAGTTACCAAACGGCGGCTGTGGAGGCATGGATTTCCAGCAACACTGACAACGTTTCCCAATACTTCAATGCCTCGGGACGTGCCTATCCAGACGTTGCGGCTCAAGCAACTAGCGTCCGTATCGTTGACGACGGTGATACCGTTTCTGTTTCTGGAACAAGTTGCTCATCGCCTATATTCGCTAGTATAGTGCAGCTCCTCAACAGTGAGAGGCTGGCTGCCGGCAAGGCTACACTAGGTTTCCTGAATCCCTGGCTGTATAGCAACGCTAGCTCTGCATTCAACGATATCACCACTGGCAAAACCACAGGATGCCGAGGAGTCATTAGTGGTGGCGCTGGGTTCTCTGCCGCTTCTGTAAGTAAAGGTCTGATGACTCTGTATAATCTCATATACTAACATATCTTTTAGGGATGGGACCCCGCCACTGGCTGGGGAACACCCGACTATGAGGCTTTATTGGCCATTTCGAATGCCACCTAAGCTTATTGCACGTCCTGGGTTGTGGATGGAAATCAATGTACATAGTATCAATAAATTCCATGGACACATCATCAAATGTGGTTTGGTTCTCGTTTATTGTGAAATTTGTGGTGTATCCTTCTCTCTGACATCTTTGCCACTTGACACAGCCGAGTTTATCATCTCAACTGCATAACCTTATTTCGCACTCTCGACAATGAGTCTCGCTGCTATTTCTGCAACCCCATACACAGCGGTCTGTGTATGCGAAGCAATGCGCAGCGGAACATTGCTTGCATCTACTACCCGCAAATTCGTAGTTCCCCAAACCTTCAAGTTCGGATTCACCACACCGCCTTACTCCTTTGGTAACATGGCACAAGTCCCCGCCATGTGATAGAAGGAAAGTGCTGTTTCTTCTACAAATCCACTCCACTCCTCTTCGGTATGCACAGTGTCAAGACCTGGCTCGGTCTCACTAACAAGGGCGCCAGCCCGAGGCTCAGATTGCCCAATCTTTCTCGCGAGCTTCCCAATGGCGATCTGGGCCTGAAGGTCGTGCTCGCTGGACAGCACTCTCGGATCAAGCGTCGGCAAGTCACTTATATTGGAAGACGTGATGTGGACATTTCCGAGGCTGAGTGTATGCATCAAAGCGACGACAAGAGTAACATAATTGTTGCCGTAGTCCGAGCGACCGGGAGCGGGATACCCATTCATAAATACGATTCCAACTTTCGCTAGGAATCATCAGAAAGCAGGTCTAACTTTTTCTGTTCGATGACATTTGTGGAGTTCCCGAACTCCGCCTCCGCAAGTGCAAGCAAGGCGGACGTGGTGTCGTTGCCAAATGCCTGGGTGTAGCTTAAGAGCGAGATTCCATTCGGGGCTTCGTCGTAGATGGAACACTCTTGGTTCTCCCGGAGAGCCAACTGTTCTGCGGCAAACGTAGAGTTGTAGATCAGCTGGTCGAGCGAGGTGTGGCCCTCTTTTAGTTGACAAACCAGCTGAACCTGGAGGTGATCTTGGAGGTTTTCGCCGACGCTTGGAAGGTCGATCAGCTGTTCAATGCCCGCCACATCGAGCACTTCTTTCTGACCGATTCCGGACAATTCCAGCAGGCCCGGACTCTGGAGTGAACCGGCGGATATGATCACCTCTTTGCGCGCCTGGATAATCGTGGTGTCTTCAAAAGTGATGCTAGTCGTAGTAAACCCTCCATCGGCTGTCTCCTTGACGTTGACCCGTGCGACTCGGATATTCACGAGCACTTCGAGGTTTGGTCCGGCCTGTGGCAAGTACGAATTGGCGCTGTACGATCGATTTCATCCGACGGAGTCAATGCTACTAGGTTGGATAGCGACTCCCAACGAATTCCCGTCCAAGGAGTCGATGTTATGGAGAATCCCCAAGTTTTCCATTGTTGATTTCCACAAAAGCTCGTTCTCAGGGACATAGCGACTGAGAGTCGTGTGTATCGGCCCTTGCGTCCTACGGACGGCAAATCCAGCCTCGGTGAGGTTCAGGTTCGTGAAGCTCTCAGACTGGACCATGCCCTCACTGGCAGATTCCTAGTCCCAGCCTGGATTGCCAACTACCCCCCAAGCGTCGTATTCAGCGACACTAGCTCGGTTCCACAGCATGAAATTGAGGGCTGAACTACCTCGGAGCACCTTTCCCATAGGCACGGACAAGATTCGATTGCTAGCACTAGCTTGGGGAATAGTGGTTCGGTTGCAGTCAAGAGGGTCGCCTATAGTTGATCCACGGAAGGCCGGGATATTGATCTTGGGCTCGTCAGGGGCCGATGGTTCAGCTTCAATGAGTAGGATGCTATAGTCGGGCAGACCTTGGCTGATCCTGGTCGCGAGGGTACTACCGGCCGTGCCGCCGCCTATTATGATCTGGCCGTTTGGTTAGGACACATTAATTATTTGTTTAAATATAGGGGCTTGGTTCCGTAGTCATAAACGTCACTCTTTGCGCTGCATGCGGACGCATTAAATGAGAGAAGGACGAGAAGAGCAGCGAATGTGCTGGAAACATGGCATTTGAAAGAAGGCATCACGGACGTGGGGTTTCGTGGTAAGAGCGGAGACCTATGACTCGAGGATAAGAGCGAGGTGACATAGTTACACCTGTGGCGTGTTGCCAAGTATAATGGTGACACAACAGTAAACTATTCACTCCAGATGAAGTGATGTCGCTTCCTTGTCCTTATCGACGAAGCTGATTGGCCAGCATGTAGGCCATAAGCAGCCCAGCTTCAATCTGGTTGGTGGGAGACAAAGTATGCGATGTATTATGCGCATACACAGTCAGCTACACACATCGCCGCCAAAGATGGTATGCCTCTTGGACTTGCTTTCCGAGAACGGAACCAGTTCTAGTAAGGTATTGCTCAAAGATCCAATCTATATTATGCGGTGTGTTTCTAATCTATCAAGTATTGGACCACCATCGCTTACCCCGCCAAAAATTGTAACCGGAAATCAAAACCATAGTATGCTTGACAGCCTACTCCCATATTGATTCCGCTCTGCCCAATAAAATTACACAAGTAAGTAAGTAAGACTATGAACAGTGCCGAGATGGCGAATCGTGTATTCTACACTCTGCTTCCAAGCTAGGCCTTGTCTTGGTACAGCTTGACCTGGCTCTCAGTCCAGTCCCAGAAATCTCCGGCAGTACCGGTCCCACCAAGCGCCCTCGACTTCGAAGCATTAACCATATCGTGTGAGATATTCCAGAATCTACCCCACGGTGCCACTGCGATGGTCAGGTTTATACTGCTGTAGAGGTGCTGAGGTATGTGACGACTTACTGAATTGACCCGACTTTTCAAGGGTCACCTCGGGCGAGAAACCAGCAAAAATGTTGGTATAGGCACCATAGACCGGCGGGTTAAGAAGTGTTTTCCGCAGGACCCAAGACGTGATATTACCCTGGGTACGCCAAAAGTCCGAGTCGAGATTGCCAGGATTGAGCGAAACGGACACCACACCATCAGCCTTATGCCGAGCTGCAAACTCCGTGGAGTGGAAATAGTTGCCCAGCTTGCTCAGGAAGTATGCTTCGTGTGGAGCCTTCTTCGCGATGTCCGCCACGTTATCCATATAGTTCTTGGGGGTGATTGCTTCCGCTGCAGACGAAGATGCCCAGACAACCCGGACGCTGTTGGGAGGCGCCGACTTTGCTGTTGACACGAGTGTCGATGTCAGGTACTTGGTGAGAGCAAATGTGCCGATGCAGTTCACTCCAAGCTGGATCTCGTACCCTTGATTCGTCGTGGAGCCTTTTTCCGGGAACCCGAGACCTGCGTTGTTGAACAGGACGTTGAGCTTCTGCTCTCGTCGTAGAAAGTCATCTGCGGAAGTCTTGATGCTTGGAAGGTCCGCAAGGTCCAGTTGGATGAAGACCAGTTCTCCGCTTGAGTTCGGAATGGCGGCTTTGATGTCCTCGATTGCTTTCTTTGTTTTCTTCTCTGAACGGGCCATCAAGTAGACTCTGGCGTTTCGAGAGTATACTAGCTGTGCTATCTCTTTACCAACACCAGTATTGGCACCAGTGACAACGACTACCTACCATTGGATTAGAGCCACTAACCAATTGAAGCAGGAAAGTAAAAACTGGAAATAACTTACCTTATCACCCAGATCTGGGATATTTTCCCCAGTGAATTTAGGTTGGCCGGGAAAGGCTTGGCGCAAGAAACTAATCCCGCCTGCCATATTGTCTCAGTGTGAGGACAAGTAAGAGGTAGTCGAGATTGTTTGGAGAAATATTTGGATTAATAGGTGGCCGAGTCTTTGTTTGGGTATTGTATGTTATAAGAATATGAATCGAACTTGACTCTCACAAGAATCGATGTGTGTGTATATATATCGTTTCACAAACACTCGTTGTATGGCAGAGCGCCCCATTTACTGTGCCCGATGAAGCCCGCGGGATTGAGGCGAATACCGCGGAATCGTCCCCGCGCGCCCCCGGACTTGGGGCAGAAGTCCGATCATGCGATGTGTTCGCTGTGCACGCCAGGCATTTCTAGCACTGGCGTGGTACCACAAATCACCTCACTATTGCTTGTAACACCCAAAACCCGCGGGATCTCACCTCCAAAGCCAATAGCCGTCATCAGCATCATGGCCTCCGACACCCGGCACGACGGCTTTCTCACCCCGGCCCCTTATGGCAAAGCATGCTTGAGCTGTGCTCGTGCTAAGTGCAAATGCTTCTATCGGCCTGAAGGGCCCTCATGCGAACGGTATGCAATTTCAGCTCCGGATAAGCTTGCCTTTGCGTGGTTGCAGTCTAGCGCACCATATTTTGATTATGGTGCCACGAGTGGAAGCGTCCCACAACCTCACCAAGCACATAACTTTCTGATTTCATAGCCTCGTTTCAGGCTTGGTCGGTTGATAGATATGGTGTACCTGGTTCGTCCAGCTTAGCTGATCGTGCGATTGCAGATGTCATCGCTTGGGAAAGCATTGCGAGCCAGGAGCTGCTAATCGTAAGCGCAGAGCTCCAAGTCCGCAGCATTCGCGCGACCCTCCAGCACCACCGCCACCTCTGGTTCCCGCTTCTAGATTAGAAGACAAACTCGATGATTTAGTTGCGCTTCTTCGCTGCCAGGTCGAAAAACAGGCCCAGGTGTCTCAGCCAACACCCCAATCGACACTTGGAACTACCCCTTCAAGTTCCGGAATCACTACCAATCCAGCGACTATAGAACGGCACCCAGAAGTGCTAGTCGATACCGTGCATAACACTGTCCAACTGCTACGGCCTAGCAGTCCGTCTCCTTTGCGGTCCCCCATCATGGAAGACATATCTCTTCACCATATACCAGAGGCTGTTGCAGATGAGCAACTTGCTACTTTTCGTCGCGCTTTTCTACCAATGTTTCCCTTTGTCCATATTGGTGCCACATTGAAGTCATGTGAGCTGCGTAATGTGAAGCCGTTCTTGTGGCTCAATATCATGGCTTTAGCTACAAAGTCGGTCTCACAGCAGTTTGCCATGGAGGAGACCATATGGCACATAATTTCTCAGCGGATCGTCGCACAACATTTCGCTGATATAGATCTACTGCTTGGCGTGGTCTGCTTCGCGTCTTGGTCACATTACTTCAAGAAGGACAAGCCGTACATGACTATGCTCGCTCAAATAGCTGTCTCTTTAGCGTGCGAGCTGGGCATCAATGGCGATGTGAGTTCTTTCGTAATAGTCCCCGTTGGTATTCACATCCGATGTCAATCACATGTTGTGGGAAAAGCCTTTTGTCCAAGGTTCTTGATGGTCGTCCCTCATTGGGCTAATGCACATCAAAAGATCCCCACGAGAGCAAACAAACGCAACCGACCTCAACCAAACGGATCGCAGCAACTCAAGCGCCGCAATCTGGAGGAGCGACGCTCGATCCTCGCTGTATTTCACCTAACTTCTGCGTAAGGCCACCTTTCCATTTTCCTGGCTGTCTTCTAGACACAGTATCGGTTGTCTGCGTCCATGTCCACGCTGACTAAGCTCCTCACATAGTTCATGGGCGGCGTATCGCAAAACCGAGCCGATGCGTTGGACGCCGTATCTTGATGTCTGCCTAGGTGTTATAGGTGTTGATGGTGCGAAGATAGAGACTCGTCTTGACGCAGTCTTGGCGGCCCAGATTAAATGTCATCTAATTTGTAATGACTTATTCTTTGCCAGTCCTCAAGATGATTCAGCTTTGAACGGAAGTGGGATGGCGAGATCATCTTCCATTATAACAGCCGCATTGCTCAGACAACTCAACGAAGCTCAGCAGAATCTGCCGGCAGAAGTGCGCACTTTAGGTAAGGTCCAATTCATATCTATGCTTCTCCGTTTCCCCATCTGTTATGTTCGTTTAGCATTTCTCCTTCCCTCGAGGAGCAAGTATGAAGGGTTGTCTGATGGTTGCTAGACTCAATTCAAATGTACTTTCACAGTACAGAGCTTTCTATCCGAGAGTCTATACTTCGCGGAGGTCCTGATAGAGTGGCCGGCGTAGATGTCCAGAGACTTCGAGAATTGGACTCGGTATTGACAGTAATTGAGAGCTGGCTAGACGTCTTCACACATATGCCCCTGGTAGATGCTATCGGCATCCATGTCGATAACTTCACCCAGTTTCTTCATTGTATTGTTGTTCTCTTCAAGCTGTCAGTGCTCGAGGAGCCCGGATGGGATCTCGAAGAAGTGAGAAGGCGACTCGACGTCTTCAACGTGCTCGATACTACCTACCAGCTAGTCGAAAACATTACTATTGTCACGGGTATGGTTGACGCGGAGGGGCCCCGCAATGGACTGTTCTTCAAAGCTAAGCACCTTTGGCGAGCAATCAAAGCTCTTCTAGTTGCCGAGTATTCAGAGAGCATGGTGACGTCTAATTTGCACGGCTGCCAGAAAGAAGGTGGTGCAAATGAAGCCGCCACGGTGGCAGAGGATATCTCCATGGACAACTTTCTCTTCAATCTAGCGGATGAGCCATGGTTATCGGACATTTACAATTACGACTGGGCTGCAGAGGGTACTTTTGAGACGCCTCCATTTGCAGAATGAAAATAAGTAGTCTTCGTAGACAGATTTGACAATTGATATCCTTACCAATACACAGCATATTTGGTCTTCGCCAAGGTGTATGGACCAGGATGTGAGCGGCCGCCTGGTGGGACTCCTTCGTACACCGGGGCCCTTGATGCAGTTCTGTATCAAGGGATGACAGCGCTAATATAAATGCTAATCCTAGCGCCAACAAGCATCCGGCACCCACAAATTGCCCTACCAATCTGTCGGGAGCAATTAGCAATAAAGAGGAAGGCAACATCCCTTGCGCTGCCGTTCCATTCTGTTCCTGGACCATCATCGGTACGCTGCCAGATAATTAGAGCTATGGCGCCGTCCATCAGCATCTTGCCAAATATTGGCGATCGGTTTGGCTCAGCGTTTATCTGTCTCGCCATCCTAGTAGTAGTCTTTGCTGTTTATCACACGTTTTTTGTAATCCACTACCCCTCCAACCTTCCGCTGGCTGGTGAGCCTGCTGGACGGCGATGGTTCAGCTTGCGCACGCGATGGCGATATTTGACAGACTGCGCGTCTTTGTACCGCGAAGCTTACGAGAAAGTATGTATGCTGGCTGCCTGTGTTGGGAACGGTACTAAACCATGGCTGCAGTTCGCGAAACACGGCAAAACGGTGCTAGTGCCTGGCTTCGGAGCGCGCCACGAGATCATTCTCCCACAGAGTGCTATGCGCTGGGTCTTCTCGCAGCCAGACTCCGCTCTCAGTCTTGATCATGCCTTTACAGAGATAGACCAAATTCATTATGGATTGGGCAATGAGATGTATATCCTAGACCCGTGGCAGGGAAATCTCGTAAAAACTGAAATGAATGCCGTCCTCGAAAACATTTGCGCGGCTATGAACGATGAATTGGGAACTGCATTCGACACATATTTTGGCGTCGATACGGAGAACTGGAAGGAGATTGACTTGATAAGCACGGTGCGAATGATTGTCGCGCAAGCTGCCAGTCGCTTCACTGTTGGACTTCCCTTGTGTGAGTGACTATTGCAAAGGTCCCCACGTGTGAGCTCAAGCTGATCGTGACAAGGCCGCAATGAAGAGTATCTTCGCGTATCACACAAAATCAATGATGCGCTAGTCTTGAACGCGGGCCTCACCGGATCCTGCCCGAAAGTGCTTCGTCCCATCATTGGACCTATCTTTCATTGGAAAATTGGCGGCTACGTCAGTCGAATCAAGAAGAACTTTGAACCTGTATTCTACCGGCGCCTGCACAAATTGAAGTCTCAGACAGGAGTTGGAAATCACGATGAACCCCAGGATCACTTGCAGCTGATGCTGCGATATGCTCAGAAACATCGACCCGCGGAGCTGGAGGACGTCGAGATTATGACCCGGCGTCTCGTCGTGGCCAACTTCGGTAGCTTGCACCAAACGAGTATACAAGTGACCAACATGCTCCTCGAAATTCTAGGGTCCGACGCTGAGTTCAACACCATCTCCGTTCTGCGTGACGAAGTACAGCGTGTTATCGGCGATGAGAATGCGGAGTGGACGAAAGCAAAGGTGGCACAGATGCATAAGGCTGACAGTGTTGCCCGCGAGACACTACGACTGAATTCGTTCGGAAACCGCGCTACCTTTCGCAAGGTCATGGTTGACGGACTAGTCACGGAAGATGGTATCAAGCTTCCCAAGGGAGCCATGCTCTCCTTCCTCAGCTATCCTGCACAAGTCGACGGGGAGAACCTGGAGGACCCTTTCAAGTACGACCCTTTCCGGTTTTCTCGTGCGCGCGAGGCAGCTATGGACGCCAACGGAAAGCCAGGGTTGAACAACCTAAGCTTTGTGTCGACGTCGCCCCAGCACATGCCTTTTGGTCATGGCAAACACGCCTGCCCTGGTCGGTTCCTGATCGATTTTGAGCTCAAGATGATCATTGCGTACGTCCTCAGGAACTATGATATCGAGTTCCCACCAGAGTACAACGGGAAAAGACCTCCGAATGTGTGGCTTGCAGAATCCAACAATCCTCCGCCGGGAGTCAAGGTCAGGGTGAAGAGACAGACAAATAGTGCGCCATAGATTCTCCTCGAGACAAAGGTGTGGAGATAATCAGCCAATGAGTCACACGTTCGTGCTATGTAGCTTATATAGCATCTAGCAAGCATGGAGTAATATGTGTTAATATACTAAGGCAATTATTTGCCAATGCCGTAGCGGGGAGGAAACAATAGTCGCTCCAACGTATGGCGCAATATAGGGCGGTACAGAGTTAATTGATTTGCGTATATAGTTCTGCGACCCAGATGTGTCAACTATTGCTATTGCTACGGAATACCAGGCAGCAGATTGCGGCAGTCAAGACTTTACTATCTGGGCTGCGTCAATCACACCCTACAAAAGCATGCATTTATTTCTGTGCGCGTTTAGCCCACTCTTTCCACAACTTCTAATCGTTCTCTCTTGTTAGGTATCCGCACAGGGCACTCGAACGGGATAGCATCATGATTATCTCATCGTTCGATGGTCATGGATCGTCACTCAAGGCCCTACTAGTATATCTCATGCCGAGTTATAAGACGTGAGGTAGCCTATGTGGTGTCGGCAAAGGACGGCAACTCCGTGTTACATGCTCTTTACCTGCAAGCTAGACCAATAGTCATGACTTATTTGGGGCCTCTCTCGATTTCTAGATGGACAACTATCTATACGGTTGTCAAGCCAATTTCTTTTTGCCTCGGGGATGCCTGTGATCGCTTTGCAACAAGGCAGAACTTCTGTGACTTGTTGATTCGTGATGCTCAACATTCCATACGCCTTGGTCAACCCAGTAATGATGGTTCTTCGCAGTACTCACTTCTTCTCGGTATTTCGTTTGGTCCGGCAGCTGCATATCGTATGGAACAAGTATTTTAGCCCCTTGGGAGGATATTGAGACGTTTCCGAGGCACCTTATTCTCGACTTTTGCTGGTATACTGCACCAGGAAGGGAGACACGCAGGTTTATCATGTGCGAGGATTATCGAGAAAGCCACTTGCTCATGCATATTGCTGCGGAAGAAGTTAGTCTGGATGTTTTGTCCCTTTCCTGACATCGCCAATGAATAATCCTACACATATTGCTTCGTCATCAAGCAGCAGGACTTATAACCGAACCAAAGGCCCTAGTAGAAAGTGGTCAGATGGCGACGGGTTTATTATATGATTAATGCGCCAATATCATCGATACTTCCGGGGGTCCCCCCTACTTCACAGGGCAGACATTGAAACTTGAAGCCATGGCGTGCTCGGAAGTCGATATGGTTGACGGCGGGGACGGATTGGATTGCCATGCTTGATGGGAAGGCGTATCTTGCCAACGTGTGATCCTTGCGCAGCGTTTACCATCTGACCAATTGAACAACAAATGGACCTGACGGAAACATAAGTCTTATTACGTGAGAACGACATCGTATTACTGCTAGTTGTCCCCCAAGGCTTTACGTAAAGCCGGTGAAATTACGTGTGGAGGCCAATGACTTGGCAGGTTTGATAGCAGCGTCATTAACCGGAGACCACTCCTGAGGTCTTGGCTGATGATAGCGTCTTCAGCAGCGAGCCAAGCACGAAGAGCCCTATCAGAATAGCGTACAATGCGCCAAGGCACTGGTGGGCAAACACTAGCCACGTGAGCTGAACCCCCTCCACAGTCCATCTGGGGTAGAGTTAGGGGAAACCACTGCCCCGGGACTATCGCTCTCATCTCAACCGTTTCTGCCAGATACCTTATGCTTCTCTCTCCACGACCTGATTGACCTCAGCCGGCGTCCTTCAATTGCCCAATTAGACATTTCATGTTTTGTTCCTTTTCGTCTTGAAACTTTCTGTGGTCAAAGTCGCTACCTCGCATTGTGAAGTAGCAATCGCCCTTCTGTTGCCTTTTTGCGAGGGAATGTCCACTACAAATCCCGTGCCAATGGATGACGAGCCTGCAATACCGCCACCGAGTTACACAGATGCCACGGCCCTCAAAACAGCATTCAGGCATCTTGATCGCAGGGGACGGCAATTTCCAGAAAAATTCAGTATCTCGCCGAACACCGTAGGTTCTTCGGCCAAGTGGGTTCTCGGGGAAGTTCAACGTCAGCCATTATACGCCATCGGCAGAAGAGAGCAGCCCAGCGGCAACAAGCCAGACTTGGTACTACACGATGGCACTTCACTGAACAGTCCCACATTTGCGTCATTTCGATCTTTGCCAGGCTCGCCAAGAACCTGGAAAGTCAGACTGCCGCCAAGCGACGCCGAGTCCGAGGCGGGTTTTGAACTCGTTTCATGGGGCAGCGATTGGCGCGCCCAAAAGCGGCCTCTCTTGATGTTCTCTGTCGAGACCGACGTCTGTGGCCAGAGGGAAGAATTTGAATGGCGCTCAAGCAACAACGACAACATCAGGGCCTTGCTGGGCGGCCAATCGCTCGGTTGGAAATTGGTGCGCATCACCCAAGATTCATTCAGTGACCAGCTTCCGGGCCCCCGTGGCACATGGCCGAGGACGAGTAAAGGAGCCGAAATAGTCGCCGTATTTTCAAGCTGCGGACCTGATTCGGGAGTTGATTGGCGTTTTGCGTTTTTAGGCACAGGAGTAAAGGACGTCCTAGGCAGCAAGTGGCAGACTATGTCGGTCATAACATCGCTGGTTCTTATGGATATGAATCTCAGAATGAATTCTGAGGCTGCTTGAGCCACTTTGTGTCTGTGGATTTCAAAATACAGAAGGTCATTATCTCAATTCCATGGTCTTGTAATTCCCAACTGAATTTAGGGCAAGCGGGAGGGCGCTGATAATCGCGGCGGGTGGCAGTATGGCATAATTGTTGCTTGCCATGGTTTTTATACAGGTTTATCAATCAAGTATATACCCAACAAGTAGCCATATTGGCATGTAACATCAAATCTAGTCTTTCTCACGTGAAGGCGCAAAATTTGGGCACTTATAGATCAAATCCTTTGACACGATTACTCTTGCCGCGTCTTTTTTTCGTTCCTCACATTAGATAGCTTGTCTAGCAAATGGAAGCATATGGTTATTTGGCTACAGGGAAAAGAAACTCCTCAATGCTTGATGTTGTCCGCTCATCGGTTACTGCGGCCAAACGATTGTGCAACCGATGGTAGCCTGTTCTTGAACGACCTGGCCTGTAACAGAAAAAGCACCGAAGGCTTCCAACGACGAGTTTCGCATCACAATCGCTTGATGGTTGGAGATCCACTGAATACAATGGGATTGGCATTTCTACGATGAGCCACCCCCAGGCAAAGCCAGAGCTGTGTTCGTTGACTCCATACTGGTCGGTGGCAAGCTCGTACAGTAATACCAAGGTGGAATGGAATAGGCGTAGGTTTGTATTAGCAAGAAACTGTAGATACCTAAGGAAAGTTAGCTCAAGCAATAAGGACGCCTAAAGTACTAGTTTCATATAAAGTACGAAGCAGATTCTAAATGACTAAGATGCACAAAGATATAAGAATGATGTAGTGGAGGGGGAGCGCAGGATGTACTGGCTGCCCAGTACAGAATAGCAACATTTATTTATATTTGTGTGACAGTTATCAATCCCAATTTTCGAAAGAGACATCAAAGTTTGGGAGGGGATCAGCAAAATCGAACCCGGGCAGACACTTGGCATCAGCTACGATGTCCTCCACGTCCTTAAAAGATGGCCAAAAGCCGCCATAATGCCCAGGGGAATCGCAGAGCACTGCCGCTGAGCTGAACTCGGTGTTCGGAGGCGTTTCCAGTACAGTTGTAGTCATCGTCGAGTAGTCCGATCCTGAGGTGCTATCTGTTCGCTCAGATGATAAAGGGGACTGAGGCGGATGCAGCTGATCCGTTTCCAGAACTATCTTTGGCTCCTCTAGCTTGCTTATATATTGTTGCATTAAAGTCTGTACATTCACAATCACAGTCTCGAGAAGGTTCTCAGTCAAGGCCTGCGAATCGACCTCACTAGCCTCTTTAAATAAATCTGGCAACCCTTTGGTGAGGTACTGGGTGAAGTGATGTATGGTTTCAGTATCGGATCTTTGCGGGCAGGGTTCTTGGTCTACTGTTGTTAATTGGGTCAATTTGAGAGGGCGTTGAAGACTCACATGGTGATTGAGGGACTTCCTCAGACGGAAAAAGTATCCGGTATATATGATACCAGCTTTCATCGTCATTTTGATGCCTCCTTCCCTTTCTGCTTCGTAACTTAAGCATGGTTTCCTGGCTGATTGCTTCCGAGACGTTGTTTGGTGTGTCCCGCTTCGCGTATTTACAAATTTCTGTCTTCCGTAGATGCGCTTGCATAGACCACTCATCATCGAATACGGCTAGGCAGCGCGGACAAGATGGATTATGACCTCGTGCATGGCAGCGATAGAGATGCTCCTTGAGTCTAGGGATCGTTTGAAACCCACGCCCGGCACAGGAACTTTTCAGGGTCGGACTTGTTGGATCGCGAGCGAAATAAGGGCAGGCCAGGCGTCTGCTTTCTCTCCAAGGATCAGTAGTCCCGCGACGGATGCAAGGCCGCTTGGGTTGGTCGCGCTCGTCGCCATCTGCGTGCTTCCGTTTGTGCACATCTTGTGATCTCGACGACATCTTGAATACATTATCAGCTAAGTAGGGAGAGAAGAAGGAAGGCGTATGCGGCTAGTAATTCTAAGAAACATGAGAGACGAAGCGAGCCTCGTCAGCACAATTGTAAGTGTGCCGCTTTGCTCGCCATCAGCCGGCACGTGATGGTAAGTAAAGCCAGAACCTGCGAAGCGAATGTAAGAAGAGAGTAACAACTCACTAGGCGTAGCGTAGGAGCGCGACCTGACTGCAGTTGCCGCGAGCGCGAGCTGCACTTTGATACTATCAGATGCGGTAAGGTAACGTTCCAGAGTGTGATGTCAGAGCCTCGCGATAACGGTACGTGTTCGTTGAAGCAATGTGTATATTGGGCGGAGGATGCGAACCACTAAAGCCGGGCGCCGTGAGGCAGAAAACTATCCTCAAAAATGTAAAATCAAAAGAGGGGTAAGTCAGCTGCCATGCCGGCGGTCGTATGCGCCAGGCTTTCAGGAGGCCTCAGCCCCAGCTCCGCCCACCTCAATAGTCCCTATGAACCGATCTGCGTCCGTGAGTTTCAGTCCGCTTCGCCAACATGTAGCACTGCAAACTCCAGCTTTCTCCAGTCCGCGCCATGTTGTCGTTCTCGCTTGCGCTCGCATCGAGCCTACCATCAACTCTGAGACACAGGCCTCAACAGACGTCATCCAGACACTCTAACCTGTTTTTCTTTCCATAATCGGGCCCAGAGTAAAGAGCCTTTGCATCCAAGCATGCCTCCTCGATGTCGAGGTGGAGAATAAGCCGCCGAGATGGCGTGCTGTGCATACAGATTACTTATCTCGTGGAACGGTTGAAAATGAGTCTCTTTGTTTCATTCCCCGAAGCACCCCGGTTCCTCAACGACTTGGGTGTTTCTGTAGCTATTCTCGGGCTTGGAGCCCGAACTTCCAGCATATGCAAGCACTTGTTGTGCGACGTGTCCAGTACATATTCCACACCGAGGCCTGACAGTTTCTCGTGGTACCAGGGACGTTTTCACACTAGGTCATGGTGGGATCTGGGATCGCCGCTGGGCATTGGGTGTCGCTTGTTCTGTTCCTGCCGTCCCAGTTTTGACAATGGCTGCCATCACTGAGGTTTTCCGTGTCATTCCTTTCCCGCAATCTCGAAATGTCAAAGAGTCTTTGGTCTCCTAGCCTAGGCGAGTTGTCAATCGAGTGATTCTAGGCGTTGCCATCGACTTGATAGTGATCGGGATATGTGTACCAATGCCGCTCTCGTCCCCGTTACTGTCCTCAGGCCACAGTTCGAGTTTAGCGCTACCAACATGTGCCCTCAACTCCTGATCGACAGTACGAAGCCAGCAAGCCTACTTGAGGTGAATGCTCGCAAGTGTATGTAAGCTCTCGACAGAGATTACCTCGCGTACCCGTTGATCGAGGCGAGCAAGGGTAGGAATTTCTCCTCCGGCAAGGTGGATGTGCCAGCGAATCGATGGCTAGACGAGGCCGGCTAGTTGAGCTTTCCCATCCATCACACCCCAGAGAACCGACCTTTCTCGCACCAGACTCCTCGTCCAGTTCGGTCCTTGCATCGCCTGCCCAGTGCTACACTCCTCTTTCCAGTCTTCGAGCCTTTCCGACGACCCGCCATCTCTTCATCTCCCCTTTCTATCAGTGCCAGATTGGCATCACTATATTATCTCCGCAGCACTTTCCATCACACAGATTTTGCGAAGCCTAGCATATTGTCGAGGCGAATCTCCATCGTTGACACAAGTGCGAAATATCAGAGTGAGTCAGGTATTTTTCATTAGCTATCGCATCGGGTCCCAGTCTCCAACACCACTTTCCTCATGCCAGTGGACAGTCCCCATACCCGACACGCCCATAGGTTTTATTTCAAAGGGCATTCTCCTGAAGTCTTGTCGCCCAGGAAAGCTCACGACACAAGTGTGTTCGCGCCATCGGTGGTATCCTTCGGTTGCGACGAACATTCCTCGTGACTGTAATGGGTTTGACCAGAGAATCGCCCGCGGGAATTCTTAGCAGGGCATGACTTCATACCTCATCCCCACGAGGAAATTGTTGCCTTTGGCACCATATCCAGCTGGATCATTGGAACAACAGTTGGTGTCGCTGGTTGTAACCCATCAGTCATGCAACAGAGCAAGGCTATGTTGATTTGACGGAGCCACATACCGAACGTACAGACTTAAATGAACCCGACTGACAACTCCCAGTTGTGCCAGTGCTTACCTTCTTATCCCGAGCCATGCAGTTTGAGAACTACATCGCCGCAATCATGCGACTTCTCATCATCGAGCTTGTTCGTGCCATTGCATGGGGAGCACAGATCGCCACGACTATCTTGCTAATTCCAGGACACTTGTCATTGTTAGGTACGCAACTTTGTGATTGTGAATATTTTTAGGCGACAGTCAGTCGCATTGCATATGCAGGCCACCATGGTGGCCGATATGTCTGCCATGAGGCACAAAAGGAAATGCCCTGACTAACAAAGCGGACAGTAGCCGGCCCAGCGGTCCGTGACTTGCCCAAAATACAGGGCGCTGTCGCGGGAGCGATCGTGGTGTTCCTGCTCCTAGTCTTAGCCTACGTTCTGGTGCGTGACTACAAGCGGCGCTCATCCTTCAAGCAAAGTGAACGGGACCAGAGTTTGGATTCGGAGTCAGGACAGTACCCAGATTCAGACTTGCACCAAGGCCCAAACCCGTACGCTTTTCAACTGCAGCCCGATGTGTTCCGTAAAGACGAAGCTGGAAGTAGACGCCGTAATAATGCTTCTATTGCTTCACGATCGACCGCAGTAACGGCGCTCGCGTCCTCGCTGCATCCGCAGCAGTCCACTGGTACTACTGGACGTATCCTCGAAGACACGGAATATGAAATTGCAGATGTGCCTCATTCGGAACTAGGTTTCGCTGTGGATGAGTTCGCACACATGGGTGATCATCTCGGAGGCACTGGAGCTCCCACGACCGCTGATCAAGCAGCGACAACCGAGTCCCTCGATAATGTCGCAGACCCCGATATAGCTGACCTTGAGGATTTTATGACTAGTGTCACTCCAAGTGCAAGCATGGCTTTCAGCCCTTCACCCCAGGGTGCAATCTCAAACATGCCAAGTCATTCGGTTGCTCTCAACTGGGACGAGATCGATAGGATCGCTGAGCGCGAATTGGTCGAAAGCCTCGAATTTCGATTTCTTCAAGCAATGGTTATGGTGGTGTCTCTCAGTGGGTCAACTGTCGGCGGGGATTCTTTCACGGGGTATCAGCTACCAGAAGGCTCCGGTGCTCTCAACCAAATAACCTCCACCGTTGCCCAGGATGATAGTGTCTCAGTATCGTCCAGTGAGTCCCCGGATGTCGACATATTTGGCCAAGTGCCGATTGACAGCAACGCTAGCAGCACTGGATCCCAATCGCAGTTGCTGGTCCCTCGCACAATCCACGCCATGTCTGGTTTCGACATTGTGTCAACTGACACCGTCCCAAGCAACCTATCTGTAAGGAGGGACAGTTTTCCTGGAGATGATGCTGGAGCACACAATCGTGGGATCTCACTCCAAAGATCGTGGACCGTCTAGAAGCTGGTCCAGGGTGTGGTACCACGGGGTCACCCATCTGTTCTCCAATGGTCATACTGCGGATATTGGGTCATCGCAATAGAGATTTTTGGAGATTGAAATTGTATCCAGGAGGTAGACGACTCGTTGGGCTCAAGTCAATGAAGACATTGCAGTCGATAAAATGCTGCCCGAGATGATCTTTGCACTGGTAAAACAACCCTGCCACGTCGGTCGGTGAGAAACAATTATCGAGAGAAAATCGCGTGCCAGTCATGGCTGACGAGGCTTCGATATATGCCTCTAAGATCTCTTGTGAGCCTAGTAATAAGTGTGTATATCTCGGGAGTGATGACAGCAGGCGTCGCGAACCAAGGACAACAGACGCAATTTGAAAATGCTTTGGGAATTCGCAATTTGCTAAACCAATAGAATCAGCCATAACTACGGGGCCTGGGGCACTCGGTCTGCTCGGGGCCTGGAGAACTGGAAGGGCCAACCCAAATCTCGCTAAAACGGTGCCTGTGCTCAATAAGCTCGGAATTAAAACAAGGCGTCCCCCCGCCCCCCCCTCCACAGGGTCAGCAGGGCGCCCGCATGTGCGACGCAATCGCTGTTTTGCCCGTGGGCCGGTCACGTGGATGGCGGGTTTTGAGTACTTCAGAAGCTTTGATTCATCACTCTTCTCCTTCTGCTCTTCAGTGTTTTATTTCTTCGCTGAACGTTATTACCGTATCATAGGGATGCTACCCGCACGAGACGTTAGCTCTGGGGGAAAATGCCAGAAGGATAAAAGAGGGGAGCGTAGCGAACCTCCAATACATAGGATAAGGCCAATAGGATTCGAACCTAACACCACTGCATCCCCTCCATTACAAGTAACACGTTCCCATCTCAGGAAAAGCATAAGCAAGGCTGGGAGTCTGGCGCACGAGATGCATTTCAGATCCCTTGTCTCCCTTCGCTCGTTTTAAGACATCTGATTAGCGAAAACGCGCCCATCAACGAGGAGCAGCGCCTGCCATCAACTCCATCTTGACCATGCCACTGTAAATTCAGCCTTGGCTGCCATGCATCTCATGACTTCGTGGTTCGGTTACCAGCTGGCCGAAGGCCAGGCCAGGCCCACTACCGAGATATTAAGAGTTTTCATCATAGCATTCTTGCTATCTGTGCTGGCTTTCTGTTCACCAGCCTTGCTTCTTTATGGATGGCTCCATGATCGTAAGCGGTGGATAAAGGGCGACATTTACTTAGTTCCGTCCCTCAAACAGCTGTTCGATATTGAGACGCATCATATCACCACTGAGACGGCGAAAGTTCCGAAGAACCAGAGCAGGCTCGTCAACCAAATACGCTTGCACAATAGTTGGTACTATGGTAAATATCTCAATGGATATTGGCAACCACTCACTGGTCGCACGATCAGGCTTCTACGAATCCGCCCTGGAGAATTTGATGACCCTGTTTCTTGTAGTCTATCCATCAAGAGTCTTAACAGTAAAACAGCATTCATCGCTGTTTCGTACGCTTGGGGAGGTTTGCAGAACTCCAGGGCGATCACGATCAATGGAATTCACGGTTTCATTGTGAGCGAAAACGCCTATCATGTTCTCCGTCGAATGCGCGCTTTAGGAGAATACAGATACGTTTGGCTCATGCGATTTGCATAAACCAATCTTTAAGCATAGAGAGAGGACATCAGGTCGAGCTTATGAATAGAATCTATTCGATTGCTCAGCTTGTCTATATCTACCTTGGACCTTGCCGGAGTAGCATGAACGAAAACTGGGACAAGGAGATTCGAGAGTGCACGAGCCATGATTATGAACTGATACGCAATCCATCTACGCTTTTCGCGAAAACCTGGCTTCATGACACATTTCCGAAACAGTCGCAGTGGTGGTACCGGCTCTGGACAGTGCAAGGGGCAGTTCTTGCTCGGGAGATTCGAGTTCTGATTGGTCCTCACTGCCCGGAATGGAACGATCTTACACACCTTGCGCGAAGCGAACAACTCCCCAACTTCGCCAACCAATCCATTGCAGAACTCGACGACTTGCGATATGCCTGGAACGTGCAGGAACGCCGCCATGGCTTGATGCTGAGCGAATTACTTCAGAGATTCGCACGCCGCAGGGCGACCGAACCTCTGGACAAGATATATGGTCTACTTGCCATGGCGGCCAATCCAATAATAGCCGATTACTCCTTATCCATAGAAGAGCTGGATCGGAAAGTCACGAGGCATATTATTGAGACTGAAGTCTCGCTAGATATTTACCTTCAAGGTAATTGGCCCAGCCAGAAAGGCACATCCAGCTGGTCTTTACAATTTCACAAACCTCCCAGTACCTGGATCAGCGCACTGGATCTTTGCATGGAATTCAGCGGTATCAAACCGTCTGCAACTTCAGGAGGCGACCTGAAAGTCAAGTTCCAAGATCATGAGATGATCTGCCGAGGTCTCGAGTTTGATTCAATTATCATGATAATTGATTTTTCCGTGGCCTCATACCCGCGCATTGAACTGGGTATGGAACCCTCTACTAAACTCTTACTAGCCAGGTCCTCCTGTATCTAGCTTCTGACGTGCTTCTGAACTAGAGATGATTCACTTGGATATCGGCCTTGTGGAAGATACTCATTGAAAGAGGCTACATGGTAAGTTGCATGCTGGCTTTGATGTGGCTCCCGGAAGTTGAATACACCAACAATGAGATTCGCTCAGGGCCTTAAGCAATACTCAACGGGATGCTGATTTTGGCAGCCGAGGCGATATTGTGGGATACAGCGAATAGACTAAGAGCAGTAAACCCGCTTCCCATTACTTATCATTTGCTGAGATTACATAACCAGACATCATTGCAATTTCTTCGAGTATGAATCCTGTCAGATATTAGGTATGTTTGCAGTGTGCTATGACGGCCATGCCGTGTATGCTTCCAAGCGATTGTAACTTGCAATTTCTGCCACAAACGCTTTACAATGACAAACCCATTCTTTGAGACAATACCTGGTAGTCAATCTATGACCCTGCGGTAAGACCATCGGACTCCGGAGGCCCTTGATACACTGAAGGCACCAGTCAACTCTATTAACGGGAGACTGATAATGACTTGGACAATTGTACTTACCATGACGAGCATGGATTATATACCATAGTCCGGATATGGCCATGAAACCAACGAATACTACAGAAGCGTAATTCATAGTGCTTTCCATTACCGGAATCGCAGTTGGCATAGAGAAGAGAATCAACTCAAATGCAATCCAGGAGACAGCAACAATATTGACGATCCAGCCAATCGTTTTACCTGGGGTCCACCTGGCGGAATTCACCCCATGGCGCCGTTTCAGCATGGACAGTGAGATGGGAATACCATACGAGATCGCAAGGGCAATAACACCCACGGAGACGAACGCGTTGAAAGCTGAAGAGTTGCCCAAGTAGATCAGGCCGAGCAGCATCTGCACCAGAGTGGTGAGGGCCAATGCGTAGATGGGGGTGCCGTGTCTTTCGTCGATCTTTGACCAAACCCTAGAGAGTGGTATAGCGCGGTCTCGGGCGAACGCCCATGTGCATCGCGAGGCAGCCACGGTGATGGATATCGAACAAAACAAGGTGATGACCAGCACGAGTACCGTCAGAGCTAGAGCGCCACCTGGAGATCCCATGACCCTGAGATAGATATAGGGAAGGGCTTGACCCAGTGGTGCTTCCAAAATGTCGGCTAATGCGGGCATTGTTGCACAAATAGGAATGACCTATATTGCTGGTGAGACCTAGTGCATCCTAGTAGAATATGTATTCTTACAAAGAAGAGGCCGGCTATACCGCCAACAGGTACACACAGCGCTAGTGCCTTGGGGAGCTTGGTGGTCGGATCACCGCATTCCTCAGCCATCGAAGAAATCATCCCGAGTGCAGAAAATCTAGTTAGAAGGGCATAAGTTAAGGCTCGCAGAGAAGATCATGAAGACTCACGTATACGCCGATGGAAGAGTACCGATTAAGAAGGAAAAGCTACCCCATCCAGATATTGTTGTGTCATAATTTCCCTAACGGTAATATTAACAATGATGATTTTTAGGCCCTTGGCTTGAAGACTTACTAGCGTATAGCTGGGCGAGTTTCGGCCGGCTTCTGCCTTCGTGGATAGGCAAACAAGAGTTATGAATATGGTAAGTGCAGTGAAGGCAGCGCAAAATGTGTCTACTGTTGGGAGGAACTTGTTTCCAAAGGCCACAATCACGAATGTGATGAGACAGAGTGCGTAGAAGATCAACAGCAGATGCCAAGGCTGCCATTCAAAGTCGGGGTAGTAAAGCGCAACAGCTGCGGCCAGAAGCGAAGCGAAGCCAAAGTTGACAGACAGGGTAATTGTCCAGTTCCCCACGAGCCATGTCCATCCGGTGATGAAGGATAGCAGCGTTCTGTAACGTGGTCCTGCGACTTGAAAACTCCAGTAGTACGGTCCAGCCGAGGTCGGGTATCTCGATGCAAGCTCGCCTAGTGAGATGGCAATGCATTCATCAACAATGAGAACCATGATCCAGCCTAGGAACATAGCTAGTTGACCTAGATAAAATAACATCGTTAATATGATCAATACTCTTAGATGCTATCCATTGATTGCACTTACCTCCGCCATAAATGGCGCTAATGAGAGGTCCTCCAAACCCATAGGGAATCTATGTAGACTGTTAGAATGACACTAACGGACATATCGAGGGCTCAAAGAAGCTCTATTATTATTACTTACTGCCGCAATAGCTAGTGACTGGAACAACAGCGTGAACATGGACCGATTTCGTCGCAGTTCAGGCTTGTAGCCCAGTGCTGTCAGGTTGTACAGATCATTGCTATCATTGGACGAAGACTCCAGGACCTGTCCATGTTTGACATCGGCAGAGGGCCGTGCAGGTTGCGACGACGTCTTCTCGGGCGATCCCATGGTCACAGATCACTAAAAGCTGCTATGGCCGATGCCGCGAGCTTGTAGATTCAACACATTTAGATTGCACTCGAGAGTAGGACGACCAACAGATAATGGGAAAAGTAAATGGTCCATGCATATGTATCATAGCATCTTATCGTTGGCTGGCCGCCTTCTCTCCAGGGTATCTCGCCTCAGAGCTTATGCCGTGCCCGTCTGGCAGTCCGTGTTCAGGGGTGACACTGCATCCCTAACACCTCACCCCACATGATCACGGTCTATGCTCTGGAGGACTTGGGCAGCCAGTGTGGCAGACGGGATGGGTGTTGATTCGCCAGAGTGTACGGCGCAGATAAGAGTTATGCGGGAGTGACGTTGAGCTTGGAACTCAACGTGCTTGTCACTGTGCAACTGCCGGGCTGGTTGATACTGGGCAGATAAGGTTACTTAATGCAGCTAGGCCATTTCAGGCGAAAATACCCAGGTCCCGACTGGTAGTCCACTAACCCCGATACGGTCAAAACTTCCTGGGCTTATGTGGAAACAGTATTATTTGCATCCATAATTGTGCACTGTCTATAGGCGTGAGTAGTAGAGCCGAAAAGGGAAATGTTGGATCATAGTGGCGCCCGGGGTTGAAGTATGGAGGGTAATAAGTTGTCTCACAGGCTAATGTATATACCACTAGAAACTCGATTCATCAACAGAACTTTTACCAAGTCATCTCTGTCTGCATACACACTACTATCACATATATTATCTCTCAGCTTATCTGCTGTTATCGAAGACCGCCGTCATACACAATGGCTACCGCGGAAGTCGCTTTCTCTCATCACCCCAAGGCTCAATCAGAGTTCAAAATCCCCCTTCTAGCGGGGGACAATGCCTATCTGGGCGACGTGTTCTCTTCGGACAAGTCCAATCCAGAGAAGCCCATGTCCGCTGGACTCTACCGGCTTGAGAAAGGAGAACCATTGGTGTATACATACAAGTACGATGAGATGAAGATCTTCCTCGAGGGAGATATGACCATAAAAGACGCCACTGGTCAATCCGTGAAGGCAGGGAAGGGCGATGTCTTCTTTTTCCCGGCTGGTGCTACAATCACATTCACCACATCAGACTACGGGCTGGCATTCTACTGTGGCCAAAGGAAGCACAGCGATTTCTGAAGCTGGATTTAAGTCGTTTGCTTTTTTAAGTTATTGGTTGGCGGTATTAGCAGGAAAGGACAGCTCGGAATGAGAATAAGGATGTATAGTGCGGGCAGGGGAGTGCTATATCCATATAATATATCACTATTTATGGAAGCATAGCGATATTAACCATACAAAAGTCCCGTAAACTGGACCCAGTTTTATATATGAACTGTATGGGATTAAAACGTGAGATTTTGTATATGACTTCGCATTTTATAAGCTGGCGGGTCGGGTCTTGGTGCTATGGCAATGGTCTCCACTGACGCCAGGGATTGCACCCACCACCGGGTGGGTTATGTAGATATCCCCCACATTTGCTCCCCGATATCATCAACAACTGATAGTGAATAATAGGACAGAGTAAACGGAAGTTGATTTTGCTAGGTATGCCAAAGTCTGAAGGGGTATTGATCGTATCGTATCGTTGAAGGAAATCGGGTCGGCTGGTTTGTATTATCTACAATGCATCCACCTGTAGAGATATGAGAGATATGAGATATAAAAAGATCTAAAAATATAATGTACCTGAACACCCCTCACCATGGGTATTGGTGCGTTTCATCTTCCCGAGTTAAATCCAACCCTCGCTCGACCTGCTTCTCATGTTCCTTATCGAGATACTCTAACAAAACTTCTTCGTACCTCTCCTTTCCCTTGTACCGACTCACATCATCCCCCCAACTACGAATGGCACTGGCTAGTCGTCCAGGCACGTAGTCTTCCTGTGCGATCTCGGTGATTGGATGGAAGTATGTGCGGATGGTGAAAACTATAGCTCCGGTCTTGGGCAATCTTCTCAACGACTGCCTTTCCGATCGGAACCAGTGATGCTCAATTGCTCGGTTCTTCTCCGCAGTCTGCCAACTCAGCCCAGCAGAGTCCTCTCCGCCGATGCTCCAAGACCAGGCCAAGGAGTCGTCAACTTGAATGAAGTAGTTGTTGCGGGCATAAAGCTCCTCACAGTTCAGCCGAGAGAAGAACTTCATCATGCTAGATTCCAACTTTTCCTTGAACTGTGGTACATCCCCAGAGGTGTGGATCTCCGACATCCTCATGCCAAACTTGTCCTCCAGCCTCCAGAATCCTGCTAGGAGAATGGAGCCGGCAAGCAGATAGTATTCACCATCGGGTTTCTCAATCATGAGGGCAAGATCATCCTGAGTAAGGCGGCCAGCCATGCACATTGGATCCTCTTTTAGAGGCCGCTCGGTAATGTCAAATGACTCTCCAGACCACAAGTTCACAATGCCATTTGCGGTCCGTTCGTACATTGTGGGATATCGGTTCGGTAGGTAATCAGCCAATTCTTGCAGCAGCTCTAGCGCTGCAGGATAGGCCTCAGGTGCTGTGCCACAGCACTTGCTACCTCGCTCCACAATGCGCTGAGCCTTGTCGGCATGGTACTTGGGGAAGTGGTTGTCAAGCTGTATCCAGTCTTGATGCGGGATCGCCCGCAAGCCCATCGTCACGTTATATTTCGGTCCATATCTGAAAGCGCGGTATGGCAGGGGCTTGGTGGTGCCCAGAAACCAATTTGGATAGGGAGGTGGTGTCGGGAACTTGAATTCACTGGGGAACCACTGGCCCGGCTGCCGGGGCGGGTTGCATGTTTTGCGTTTGGCTAAGGAACGTTTCTCAGCGACAGGCGTGCTGGGCGGACTGGCATTCAACTTTTGTTGCGTCCTGCCTCGCGAGAGGACAAAGATAAGAACCGGTACGACTGATAGAGATAATAGACAGGCCGGGAGGAGCATCGACCCGTCCAGGAGGGAATGTAGGACAGCCATGTTTGGAGTGGCTGTTATCGATATAGGCCAGCACCACTAGACTATACTCGGGCGAAGAAGTTAGCGTAGCGAAGGGATAATGCTCGTCGCAGGCCGCCTGGCACAGGCCCCTATAATAACGGAGGCCTACACCACGAACTTTGTGCATACGTGACCACGACCAAGCATCATGTCCTGCACTGATTGTCGCATTATCTGAGGTCATGGAGCATAGGGAGGCAACACGGCGCTACGGCGAGGAATTGCCTTTCTGGGCATTTGTGATAAGACGACACATAGTGGATGGTAATGCCCCCCCAAGCCAATGGACCCACCTTGCCGAACAACGCCTGTACAGTGTAGCCCACGCAGCGTTTCCCCGCATTTCGGGAGGGGGCAGCACGGGTCTGGGTCTCAGTGCTGGCTTTCGTGCTGGCCTTCGTGTCGGCTTGCTGGCTGATGGCGCGTGGCCTGGGCCGCTGCGTCGTTCACTGTCTCGCACATCCACTCGGGACGGCGCCCGTCGTGCTGATGACAAGTGAGGCCAGGGCTTTGGTTCCTGCCCGGCCGAATCGGAGACTATGCTTCAGCTCTGCGATATCTGGACAGTCCGACATCTCCATTATGCACGGCTCGTAGTTGGCACGCTGATGCTCGTCGCGCCTGACCCGGCCCTTGGAAGTCGTCTTATCGCATCGTGTTAAACCTTATTGAACTAGCAATCTTAACCCTCTTGATCCCCTCTGTCGTATGTTCCTCGAGGCTCGATCGAGCATTCCAGCGACTTTCTCCCGCGGGTACTCTGGCCTCGAAACGCAGCCGACAGCCGAGTCCGTCTAGCCAGACCTCAGAACGGCTATTTATTCCGCATTGGAGAATGGTCGGTGGAGCCTTCGCTGGTCCACGCAATGTCACAGCCTCATGACAATGGCAGCACTCAACCACAACATCAGCCGGATCGCGTCAAGCCCAATACCAAGGCCAAATCAAGATCACGCAATGGATGCCCCCATTGCAAGTCCAGACGTGTATGTTGACCACCGCCCGCCCACACTGCTCCTGACGCTGACCGCCCACCAAGCTCAAATGCGATGAGACAAAGCCGGAATGTCTGATGTGTGTGAAGAACAACCGGAAATGCCCGGGCTATGCTCAATCGTTTAAATGGTCGACCAAGCATGAGAAGAGCCTCACTGGCAAGGCCAGGGGACCGGCTAATCTCAAGGACCTGGTGACTGCTACCTCCAAAACCATCTCGGGCGACGACGTGTCCAAGCAGACGCAAGCCGCAGACGCTCATGATGAGCAGAAATCGACCACATTTGAGTCTCCGCCAACAGGCCAACTGGGATCTGATGGCAGCGAGAAACTGCTGGGAGACACCGATAGCTCCATGTCGCCGATGCTTGACAACCTCATTCTACCGGAATACAACTACGGCATAGAAGATCTGCTCCAGGACATATGGCAGGATGTCCCTCAGCCTGACACTTTTGCACCGCCAGATAGCTCCAAGGATGGCTACCAATACGTGGACCAGTCACTATGCTTATTTAATAGTCCCGGAGACACAACTTCCTTCCTGCCCTGGCAAGGTGCTCAGCCCTTCAGCCCGCAATACCAACCTATCTTTTCTCAAATCCCTCGCACAATCACAGACCGCTCGTCGTTACTCGTGGAAGAATGGTTTCGAAATGTCTGCTCCATGTGGTCAAGCTTTGACTCTGACGCCAATTTGAATCGCAAGCTTGCATACGAAACCTGGACTCGCTCCGAAGCAGTCATGAACTGTCTTCAAAGCATGAGCGCCACCTGTCTGAGCAGTCAGATGCCGGCCATGAAGCAGATTGCCGTCTCTTATCTGAGGTCTGCCATAGCTGCTATACAGAGAGATCTCAAGGCATCCCACGATCAACCGCCAGGAACTTTTCCTATTGGACTTCTCTTGTCACTGTGCTGCATTGGTACCGCCGCCTGCTGGATTGATACCAAGGAGATTGGGAGCCATTTCTTGAGAGAGGCGAAGAAGGTTCTTAAGCGTGTCAACCGAGACTCCAAGAACCTGTCGGCTCAAGATCGACAGATACTGTCCTTCTTCAATAACAGCATTATATACTGGAACATGCTGGTGGCTGTTGTTTCCGATGAAAAGGATGACTTGGGCATTCCAAAATTGAAAGAGCCCCAAAACACAGAGTTGACTCGCCCCATCATCCCACATCCCTGGACGGGTGTGTCAGCGAACTCTCAAAGACTCTTTACTCAAGCAGTCAGGTTGTGTAGAAGATTCCGGCGAAATCTGAGGCAAGGCTCTATTGCCACGATGCGAAATCTGGAGACTGCACTGAGAGACATCAAAGAGGCGCAGGAAATTGAAGAAGAGCTCCTTGGCTTGGAACATTACCAAGCCCATGAGATATCGGAGACGGGCGATCGGATGTCGCCTGCATCTCACTTTATCGATGTTGCCGAAGGCTATCGCCTTGCATCGTTGGTGCAGCTGTACCAGACATTTCCGGACCTGGTGGCAAGAAGACTACCCGAGGATGCTACCGGCTCTGCTGGGTTCGTACCATGGGATAATTGGATCGTACCCCTAAGTCTTCGCTTGGTCAACACTCTGAGGAAAGTTCCTGTCCACTCGGGAACCCGGTGCATTCAACCACTGCTTTATTTGTCCGCTAGCACTGGACTCAGGTTCGATGCGGAGACTTTGGTCCATCAACAACGAGCGCACTTACCCCCAAGAGCGGCATCTATTGACAGCTCTGCTAACACGAGGACTACCGAGCCAGTCATGCTGCTTCCGGTTGATGGCGCTGCTATAGATGAGCCACAATTAACCATCACGAGGTTATCCATCGAAGTTACCCATGCCCGTCGCTTTGTCATGGAAAGATTGAGTGCTTTGGAGCACAGCCTACCGCCAGCCCCAGTTCTAGTTGCGAAAGATCTGGTCAAGGCAATTTGGAACGGATACGATAATGATAGTCCGGGGTCCAACTATACCCATTGGATCGATGTCATGGAGGATTCTGATCTACGAACCATATTTGGTTAGTGTCTGTCGCTCCATCTCTAGGCACGATGTGATTCAGCATCTCGTATGCTTACATACTAGTTATCTCGGGCTGGCAAATTGTACTGTGGATTTGTTTAAGAAAATGCGATCGGTTTTAGGTCTGGCGTTTTAACGTATCTAGTGCTCTTTCTATAGTGCATAAACAAACTTTTACTATGCCAAAAATGCAGTGTGCCCATAAACTACATCCTGTCTTCATAACCATGCTTGTATTGGTGGGGATGTTTTTTTACCTCGTTTCTTTTTCACCCTGATACGGTTTTGCCAGTTTGAACTCACTCAGCTGTACGCGTGCAAGATGTGCCACGTGCTGCTGCATCCGAACAGGGGCTTTGCCGCACTCAGCCTCGATATTTAAAGTTCCAACGAACTACTAGCGGGTCATGAACTAAACAATACTTTCTTTAGCTTTATTATCTAACACGAAACGTTCGAAGAGATCCCGATTAGTCAATACGATCGATCTGCATGGCTAATAAGTACGAGAAAGTCTCATTCCGCACTCTCGATGGATTGACGTTGCGTGCCCACATCTATCCGTCGAATGAGGCCGATCCTGGCCCAGGAATCATTCTTCTCCCAGGAGTAAGTCAGCCGCTCTGGCTCTGGTGCAGTGAGGGCTTACACGCACTCCACAATTCAGTTCAGCTTTGTGAAAGAGACACTTGTTCCCAGAGTGGCCGAGCATTTCCAGTCCGCAGGCATTACAGCGCTCGCCTACGATCCACGGACGTTGGGCGAAAGTGATGGCATGCCGCGCTGCGATATCGACCCCTCCAAACACGTCGCGGATTTCCACGATGCTTTGACGTTCCTGTCCTCCCGCCCCGAGGTGGATCCAGCGCGCATTGCGTACTGGGGCTTCTCGTTCAACGGTATCGTCGCGCTTAACGCCGCGGCGCTGGACAGGCGCGCCAAATGCGTCATTGCCATTTCACCATTGATGGATCTCTCATATCCCGAACGCGATTTGCAGAATATGCTAGCCGATGCCATGAAAGACCGCGCAGCACAGCTAGCTGGTCAAGCACCGCGCTACGTGCCCGTCGTGCAGAAGAACGGCACCTGTCCCTACGGCTGGGGTGCTGGGACCAGCCTCAAGGAGTACCTGGTGGCAGAGCGGATTGCAGCACTTGTCCCAACGTACAAGAATGAAACGACGCTTCAGAGCCACTACCGCATCTCAACTTGGAGACCATACGAGCTGCTCCCACTCATTGAGCCGACGCCTGTGCTCATAGTGACTGCTATGCAGGACTATATGTCCCCGCCTGAGAAACAGAAGGCGTTGTATGATGGACTGAAGGGACCAAAAGAGTATATTCTAGTCCCCAATAAGGGGCATATGGATTTACTTGGTGGGAGTGGTTTTGAAGCGTTGATGGCTAAACAAGTGGACTTCCTTGCGAGACACTTGGGCACCCAGGTTAGACGAAAGGCAACCTTATGAGTTCAATCAATTGAGTAGGATCCGCTTCATACCCCCACTGGATACTATGATCTTCGGCGAGGATGCCAGTGGATATCGACTGGGCTCGTCTGTAGTGCAGCGCGAAACCCAAACCAAGGTCTCAGAGGCATTTCTCTCCCCGAACTTACCGCCACTTGCCGTTATCACCCTCTTCCGTGCGCATCGTGAGATGGTAAGCATGTGGCGTTGCTCACTTCAGGTCTGCGCCCTTGCCTCTGCAGGAAGGCACTTATTTGTTTTTCAATAGTCTCTGCGGTCAGATGCACGACGAGCCCTGGCGAGCGGACCGATACTCCATTACACCCAGCGACTCGTTTCCATTCAAGGTCGTCTTGCTTAACCGATATGTTCTGCAGACTGATGGCACGCGTAAGCATCTGTGGTCCATCGCGATTACAGGCCACCGACCTTCCCGATCGTGAGGGTTGCCGGTGCGCTAAGACATGCCACTCCAGATTTAGGGAGCTACTGCAATCCCAGGCAGGGCACCGATTGGCTTGTCCCTGGCGATGCGGTGGAACGCCAGATAATGCAATCCCGAGGGCTCGGGTGATTTAACCTTACTATGTAACCTTATCGCGTGCTGAAAATTGTTGTTGCCGAACATGCGTTCACGATTCGCTCTTCCGGCCCATCGCCCGGGTCTGCCTTGGCACGACGTGAAGAGCTTCTGCCTCCACACTCAATGCGTCAATGCAACCGGCTTAGTCAAGAGACAGGGCCCGTATCAGGTCCACTTATACACCATGATTGCATCTAATCCGTCATCGGGAATCCGGCAAGACGTGGTCTAGGCGACAACATACCTTGCGCGTGGTCGTCACATGTTCCCAAAAGTTCGCCGAGTCGCCGCCCTCTCAAACTCGTGCCCCCACGAGCCCAGGTCAAAAGACTCGAACGACAGGGATCCTCGGTTTGCTCCGAACGATCAGGATCCCTGACTCGACGTCTCGTGTAATCATGGCTCTCAAAATAGTTCGTAGACTCTTGACTCTAGTTTAGATCATCCGCTTGTGCAGCGGTCATATTTGACCGAACAGGAACTCGCGTAGCCCCTCGACGGTTGTTTCCAAGGCATGGTAACGTCTTTCCAAGACTATATTGATCGCAGCATATAGCAAAGGTGTTGCTGGGCAGGATGTTGCGAAGCCGAGCGCGTTGGTCTATAAAGGAGTCGACGCGGCGGTCACCATGACCGAGTTGTGTAGTGTTGAGGTATTCCAGCTTTCCATTCGCTTCTTTCTTCGCTCGTTTCTCTTGCTATCAAGAGTGATAGCAGTGTCATTCATTAGCTTGGGGGATCTTGCTTGATACATCTGGTGTGAAGCCTAGTCAACGCCGTCACAATGCTCACCTCTCGGTTGTTTAAGGCGTTAGCCTTGACCCTCACCCTACGCCTGGTCGCCGCACTTGACGACTGTCCTACGGCTGTTACTTACTACACCGACAGTGATGGTGCCAGATACGCCATATGTGCTGGCACCGATCTCCAGGGAACCAGCTCAGTTATTACGGCGAATATTGCTTCTACAGATGACTGTGCTCAACTGGTAAGTTTGCCATCCTACTGAAGTTCTCACTGATTCTCCGTATCACTCGATATCATATAACGACGGCCACAAAGCAGAATTCTGACCTACCGATTCACAGTGTAGTGCAACTACAACTTGCACCAAGGCCGTCTATGATACCATTGGCCAAATTTGTCACATCAAAGACACCACTGCGACCTTGACGTGGGTTACCAGTACCCAGTTCAATGTCGTCTACATCAACAACACCCTTGCTGAGGGCACAATCATTGCGAAATGTCCTTTCACCTGTATGTGCGCCTATTTTGTTATGTTATGGCGTGCGACTGCTAATCTGAACCCTCACAGCCACCAGCTATACTGGGACCGCTGGGACGTACAGTGTCTGTCCAGACAGTGATATACAGGGAGCCAGCGCTCAAATAGTTGACAATATCGCAACGGTAGATGCTTGCGCAGCGCTTTGCGACACAACGAGCGGATGCACGCAGGCTGTATACGATAAGAATGGAAAGATTTGCCACAGTGAGTCAGTCCCCGAGTAATTCTTGGCTTTTATAGCATTTCTTCTTGCATGCGATGCTGTTTTTTTTTTTTTTTTTTTTTTTTTTTTTTTTTTTTTTTTTTTTTATATATATATATATATATAAAAAAAAAAAAAAAAATTTTAAAAAAAAAAAAACAAAAAAAAAAGGAAAAAAATAGTATATAAATTATTTTAAAAAAAAA